>CM066031.1:1622919526-1623172026 GCA_033557465.1 Ichthyophis bannanicus | reverse complement strand
TAAACAAACTGAGCACCCTAGAGGTGGCCCCTAAAGTTACTGCTTGGGTTAGAAATTGGTTGGGTGGGAGGCGACAAAGAGTACAAGTAAATGGAGCTCACTCTGAGGAGAAGGATGTTACCAGTGGTGTGCCCCAGGAATCTGTCCTTGGTCCGATTCTTTTTAACATCTTTGTTAGTGATATAGCGGAAGGACTGTCGGGTAAGGTTTGCCTCTTTGCAGATGATACCAAAATCTGCAATAGAGTAGACACCCAGGAAGGTGTAGATAACATGAGGAGGGATCTAGCTAAGCTTGAAGAATGGTCTAGAATTTGGCAGCTGGGATTTAATGTTAAAAAATGTAAGGTCATGCATTTGGGCTGCTGCAATCCAAGGGAGCAATATAGTATAGGGTGTGAAGTACCTTTGTCCACTAAAGAACAGCGGGACCTAGGCGTGGTTGTGTCTGATGATCTTAAAGTAGCTAAACAGGTAGAAAAGGCGATGGCAAAAGCTAAAAGGATGCTTGGGTGCATAGGGAGAGGAATGGCTAGCAGAAAAAAGGAGGTGATAATGCCTCTGTATAAGTCTTTGGTGCGACCTCATTTGGAGTATAGTGTGCAATTCTGGAGACCGCACCTTCAAAAGGATGTGAACAGGATGGAGTCGGTGCAGAGGATGGCTACTAAAATGATTAGTGGTCTTCATTATAAAGCATATGAGGACAGACTGAAGGATCTTAATATGTACACCTTGGAGGAAAGGCGGGATAGAGGTGATATGATTGAGATGTTTAAATACCTCCGTGGCATAAATGTTCACGGAGAGAGCCTCTTTCAATTGAAAGCAAGTTCTGCTACGAGGGGACATGGGATGAGGGTGAAGGGAGATAGATTCAGGAGTGATATGCGGAAATATTTCTTTACGGAAAGAGTAGTGGATCCGTGGAATAGTCTCCCAGTGGAGGTGGTAGAGATGAGGACAGTAACTGAATTCAAAAAAGCATGGGACAAACACAGAGGATCTCTAAAGGTAAAAAGGGGACTGTTGTAGTTGTTATGGAAGGACAGACTAGATAGGCCATGTGGTCTTTTTCTGTCGTCATATTTCTATGTTTCTATGTTTCTGATAATGAGGGGCATTTTTGAAAGGATGTCCATCTGCAATCTAGGACATCCAGGTGTAGACAAGATTTCACAAATGTGGACTTGCCCGTTGTGAGTCTGTGGGGGTGTCAACAGAGACATCCTCTGAATAGTATTGCAGAACCTGGACATTTAAGAATTGCATAATGTTTAGAATACTGGGCTAGGATAAGGAAAGCCAGGGTTCAAATCCCACCACTGTTATCATTGTCATTGTGCTGAGTACCAGGGATGATGGAGTGCTACCTTCTGCATGTTTGTCAGCCAAAATGAGGAGCAGGTCTAAACGTATACACGTGACTGGACGTTTCAGAGATCAGCTAGTGATGCCTATTTGATAAATGCAACAGAGGTGTCTATGCAGCCTTATAAAATATATACCCAGAAGCAGCTCCAGTATTATGCAAATGCTAATGCATACATTTGCATCTGTTCCAAAGCTGGCATAAATATATGTGTGTACTCTACCATTTTCTTTTAAGAAAATATACATGTACATTAGAAGTCCACCCCTGCTTTACCTAGCTATACCCCAGGATTGATTAAGTACGTTTTGCATATAAATATGTGTAGTCTTTTTGTTGTGCATATTTATATGCAAGCGACTGACTGTGCAATTGTGTAAAAGGCCTTTTCCACGTAAGAACTGCCATACTGGGTCAGACCAAAGGTCCATCAAGCCCGGTATCCTGCTTCCAACAGTAGCTAATCCAGGTCACAAAGTCTTGTCATATCCCTCTAGGAATCTGTCCAAACCTTTTTTTAAACCTGGCTATACTACCTGCTCTTACTACATCTGCAGGCGATGAGCTCCAAAGACAAATTAGATATTAATGCAGGTTTGCTACTACCACGTGACTGATGTGCCTAGCAAGACATTACTTCCCTACCATGGCCTCATCCCCTGCATTTACCGCAGCCAGTCCACCACTGCCATGGTATAAAAGTGCTCTAACTGTATGTTAGTTCCCTGCTACTTATAGCGCTTTAGTAAACATGCTCCTAAGTGTGCACTTTTCAACATGCTGAAATTTAATCCCTTCCCTTTGTGTTTTCTATTTGTAAAGTTTATGTATGTTTAGGAGATGGGGGCAATTTTATAAAGCTCTTCCACATATTCAGAGCAGCCATGGTTGAGGGGAGGTATGATAAGAGGTTTAAAAAATCTTAAATGGAGTGGAACGGGTAGATGCAAACTGATTCTTTACTCTTTCAAAAAGTACAAGGACTAGGGGACATCCCATGAAGTAGACTCAAGTGCTCATGCACACTGTGAAGGTATGTGCTACCTACCCCTCCTGCACTTGCGTGCTAACACCAATGTGACTCCCCTAGACAGGTGTATGTCACTGGGGCCACAGCACTAATGCTGTATGGAGGATTGCAAGTACCCTGCAGATACATGCAGGATAAGATAGGACACATGCAGATAGCTGCAACATGCCATAGAATCAGAGAGGCCTGGCAGCAGATAAGATGTATACATATGTGACTCCAGGGGATAGCTGCAGTACAAGGGTGTGCCAACACAAATGGAATCCATGATGTACAATGTCTGAGAGAGGAGCAAGAACAATGTTATGAGTGGATGCATCCCACTACAGCCTAGCAGAAAACAGACAATACATCGCCCCCAACCCCATTGACAGATAGTACAAATGGCCAGTGAAGGATAGAGAAGGATGGCTGGGGAATACGTGCACCTTGCTGCACAGCTCAGAGATATGGGGCAAAGAACAAAGGGGAGGGGCATGCAAATCAGTGAAACAAACCCATGGATAGAGACTGTGCTGCTCCACTGTCTGTGGGTGTGAGGGAACAAATGCTGCATCTGCGTGAGCAAGGGGCCCTATTCTGGTGAAGGTAGAGTGTCATCCTTCCCAGCATGTGGGCACTGGAGTTTTAAACCCTCTCACCCTGAGCCACCCAGGGTATCTGAGTCACCCAAGGGTATAATAGACAGTTAACAGGCCTCTGGGAGGTGAATGAGACCCTTCTCTATCACTCTCCTTATATACCTGGCACTGTATCCTTGCTAGTGAGGTGTGTGGACCATCCTCATGTGGTGGTGGAGGAGGAGGAGGAGGATGCAGTCACCTAGTGTACAGATCTGTTGATCCAATACAGAGTCCACATAGCTATGGGGGACATATGGCGGATGTTTCAGCTCATAGGTCAAGCATATAGGACACTACCCCATAAACAACTGGTGTTCTCAGAGCTGCACACCCATTCCTATGGCTAAACTACTGCCTGATTCTGGGAGGCAAACCACCCATGCTCCTAATATGATGAGAGCTCTGGGGGCACACCACAGTATACTCTATACACCACTATAGAGAAGGGCACCCCCAGGAATGTATTTGATTTTATTGTAAACCGCTTTGTCTGCCTAGCCAAGGGCGGTATATCACATCCCAAATCCCAGTAAACCCAGTAAACCATAATCAATCCCCAGCATGAATATTCTACTTTCAGGAAACCCCAAGCCCTAGAGAGTCCACATATACCCCAGATGGGAAGAACACCTTGCCCCCTGACTGCAGTGCTCCAACTGAGCTAGTCCTACTTCAGTGGTTAAATGTAAGCAAGTGCCCTGAACCAATGGGCCACAGACATGCCCTCCTAAGGTAAGGGTGAGGGGTCATGTGCCCTAGAAACAAAGCTTATGGTACTGGCATATCCCTGTGGTGCATGCATGACCAATATGTGGAGCCCATGCAGGGGAGATGGTAGTAAGACACCACAATTATGTACCAGTACTACAATAGGCCAGTAGTTGTTAACACCTCATTTACGTGTGCCATCCCCAACTCTGTTCAGCTGTTTCCAACCCTGACTATAAGGCCCATCTCACAGAGCACATACCCTATCTCCCTTCTCCTCTCCAGCAATGGCTGTACCCCCATGTTAAACTGTTCTTAACATGCTCTCCCGCAGCTCCACCAATTTCCATGTTAACACTAGAAGCCCCAAAGTGCGTCAATTGACGCAAATGCATCTTCGAAGTTGTATACCAGCACCATTGCTAGAACCATGTCAGTCATGTTCCATGACTTTGTTAGCAGGGTCAAGACGTTCAAATATGTGCATTGAAAATTAATGACAGATGCACCACCTAGCGGGAAAATGAATTTATACCTAGAAGTCCCAAAGCACGTCAATTGATGCACTCAATTGTCTTGGATGCGTCAATAGACGTACTTTGGGGCTTCTAGGTATAAATTCATGTTCCTACTAGGTGGTGCATCTCAATCACTGTTTACAGTTTTACTCCAACATTACAAACAATAAACACACGATGACGTCATGTAATGATGTCACATACTGCATGTATTTAACAAATAAGTAACTTCACATTAATTCACATCTGCATTTCATGCTAAACACAGTCATTGTGATAATGGATCAATTGACACACTTTGGGGTTGCTAGGTAAAATTCCTTTTGGGGCTTCTAGTGTTAAGGGGTGGCCTACCTACTCATATACATTCCCCAGGGAAAGGAGGGGGCAACATCCCCCGCTGCTGCTGCTTGTGTTTGCCACTCAGTCTTGAAAAATCATCTGCCCTGCTGCAGATGATGGCATGGGAGGGGTGGGTCCATGGGTGCAGCTCTGACTTTGTTGTATCAGGGCGATTGCAGGATACTGAGTACCCCAGTTGAAGCAACAGCCTTATGACCTCTGACCATCACAACAGCAACCCTCTCACAACTATCCAGTGTATATGCATACTTGAACATTATACTTTCAAGATTATCATTGCTTTGTATGTATATATGTGCCCACTTTCCCAGCAGGTACAATCATGCTGACTTCTCAAGATTTTCTAACTGTCAGATCTATTGTTTTGCTGCACCTCAGATACTGATGTCCTAGGCACTTGCCTGATTTGCCTACTGACAATGCTGGCCATCGTTGTATAGGATGATATATGAGTGGGATGGCTCTGGCCTGTTAACTATATGGGAATCACGCCTGTACCATCCATTTACAGTGTGTCAGCATGCCGGGTGCAATTAGCGCCTGGGCAGTGGCCAGCATTATCTGTGCCTGCGCGAGCAGCATCTTTCATGGTCTGAAGCACCACTATCATAGTCGCATTAGCTTTGCATGGCTAATCACACTCCTCTCCACCCCAGGTCCGCACTAGCCCCGTCTTTTTGCACGCTACTTGGGTAACACAGGATTTTTAATGCAGATGCATTTGTTGCCATGCACTCAAGGCTACCATGGGGCCAGGATGCATGTTATTCCCTTGCTAAGCCTTGCACTTCTGTCTACTGCACTTTAGTAAACATACCCCTTACCGTGTGACACAGCCTCTCACTTCTCCTTTCCTCCATGTGCAGACTTAAGCATGTCTCTATGGGGAAATTGATTGAAATAGCAATGATAAAGTGTGTCTCGGTAGAGCAGCAAGAGATTTGTGAGTGAGCAAGTGAGCATAGTGTGAGTAGTGACTGTGTATCATTGGTATGATGTGTATAGTTCCACAGGTAGAGTTTAGCTGTTCATCCGTGGGGAGCTGAAGATGAGATGTCAGAGTTAGAGAGAACATGTGTGTGTGTGTGTCATTGTCATGGGTGGTTTAGTGTGTTTGAGGCATCTATTTGATGGCAGCATGTGTCGGGGGCTGTGTATGTGTGTCTGTCATGGGTAGAGCATCAGGAACTGTATGCATCTATTGTGTGTGTGTGAGTGGAGCAGTGTGGATGAGTGTGTCTCAGGGGCTGTGGGTATCATGAGGAGGTCTGGGCATGTAGCCTTCTCACTCTCTTGCACTTTTCCCTGTCCTCCTGCACTATCCTTCCTCCCTAACCTTGGCCACTCTCCCTCCTTCCCTGGCACTCACCCCTACACTGTCCCACCCCTCCTTTCCCTACCATCCCCTTCTCTTGTTCCCTACCCCCTTCCTTTCTTACTCTCTCTCCCTATCTTCCATAACCCCCTTGCACTCTCCCAATTCCCCTCTCCCTCTCCACTCTCATCTCTTGCACTTGCCTCCCTTTCTTTTACCTCCTCTCTAACCCACACCTGTTCCCTTTTTCTTTGCCACATTCCCCTCCCTTCTCTTCTTATTCGTCCTTTTTAATCCCACCCCTCCATGATGCCCCTCCCCTAACCTCGCCTTTCTCTTCTGTGAAGGACAGCTGCTCGGTGCCGGCAGGACATGGAGGCTTCTGCTGGCTCTTCAGTAATTCCACAACTTCTCTATGCCAGTGGGAGCTGGGGACTTCCACTGGCTCTGCTTTGGCCTGCTTTAAGGTGTCCTTATGGATGTCTGCTGGGCAAACAGACAGACAAACAGGCAGACGGATGGGCCCTCCCCAGTAGGCACTGTCACTTAAGTGAAACCTGCATAGAAAGCTCTAGAAAGGGATACTTTGGAAGGAACCTCTTAGGAGGACACTTTTTAAAGCCATTTATAAAAGTCAATAGCAATCTTTCAACCTGGGGAGTGCATTTGTGAGCATGTATTCAGTTCATTTGGATGCCTAAAAGTTTCAAGTGCAAATAAATTGCTTGAACATACAGGGCCTGATATTCAAAAGGCAAGGCAATGTGTTCCTCTGAGTCAATGCTGACTCCTGGTGACCCCACAGCTCCTGGGTTTTCTTGGCAGTGTAACTGGAAGTAGATTGCCAGATGTTTCTTCCGAAGCAGTGGAGGGTTAAGTGACTTGCCCAAAGTGTGCCCGTAAGAACTGTATCCTAGTCTCTTGGTTACCAAGCCAGTGCTCTAACCACTAGGCTACTCCTCCACTCCCAACCCAGTAAACCGTGTAAATGTGTCGGGGATATTCAACGGCATCTACATGGTTAGTGCTGTTGAATATCTCTGTCTGTGTCTCCTCTTGTCCTGATGTTATCCAGTTAGCACTGGGGCGTGTTGGGGGCGTTCTGGGGCGGAGCGGAGATGGGGCATCCCAATAACCAGGTAGTGACGATATTGCCCTGCTACCCGGCTAGCGATCCGCGGCTGAAACTAGGTCAGATTTGGCATGCCTAGTTTTAGCCGTGGATGCTAACCGGGTAGCAGGGCCATATAACTGCTATCCGGTTAGGCTCTGCGGCAGTTTTCCCTGAGTGCCAAAACCGGATGTTCAGTGCCATCGCCGTGGCTTTGAATATCCAGTCTTAGGGGTGAGCGGGCAGGCCTATGCTCCATATATTTTTAGTTTTTATTACTAAAGCTGCATCACTAGTGTGGGGGCCCCCCACTAACTTTAGGGAACATGTGCTTCCATCCCTTTGCAATTTGCATGTGCCCAGATGCAGCACTGTGCAAGCCAGCAGGCAGATGCACTTAATGCCACCCATTGAAGCAGGGTTAAGTGCATCTACGCTAAGGGCAGAAAGTGTGCTTAACATGAGCTAATGATGCCCATGCTAGCTGTGATTTGCGATCAATGCCTCTGATCCGCCCCTTACCCACTCAGTCCCTGCCTCATTGCATGCAACTCTGGTAGCATGGGATTTTTAGGGTCAGGGCCCGTGCTACCTTTTACCATGCTGCATGCTAAACCCCGCACTACCAGGCAGCACGCTTTATTAAACATGCGCCGAGGTGCTTAAAAAATCTTGTGCACCTACAGTGCATGTCAAAAAAAATGAATAGGTGAAGAGAATGCGATTAAAAACACACTTTTCTTTTGACCCTGCACACCCCTGCTTGAACCCTATTTACTAAGCTGTTGTTAGGGCAATAACATGCACTGTTGACCAATTAGCATGTGTTAATTGACAATACCGTGTTATTTGCCAATAACACAGCTCTATTTATTTATTAATTTATATTTAGCTCCCACCTTTGCAGTAGTAGTTCAAGGTGAGTTGTATTCATTGTATTTATTCAGTATTTTACCTGTCTTTACCTAAAAGCAAAGATGTTGCAGTCTCCTGTAACGTCAGTGGCAGAACTCTCCTCAGCTTTTGTGGGCTCTAAGCAGTAGTTGCATTCAGGTACATAGGTATTTCCCTGTCCCTAAAGGGCTTACAAAGTTTGTACCTGAGGCATGGAGGGTTAAGCGTCTTGACCAAGACCACAAGGAGTATCAGTGAGATTTGAATCCTCATCTCCCTGGATCTTAGCCTGCTGTTGTAACCACTAGACCAGGGGTAGGGAACCCTGGTCCTGGAGAGCCGCAGACCAGTCAGGTTTTCGGGATATCCCTAATGAATATGCATAAGATATATATGCATTAGAGATATCCTGCCAACCTGACTGGTTTGTGGCCCTCCAGGGCTGGATTTGGAGACCCCTGCCTTACACCTCTGTCATTTAAGATTGTGAGTGGGCAAGGTGCAGATGTCCAAGACATCAAAAAGGTTAGATAGAATGTGTCACATTCCTCCTCACTTCTCACCACCACCAAAATATTGTCTATTAGACAACTTTTTGGTGGTGGTGAGAATCGAGGAGGAATGTGACACATTCTATATACCCTTTCGATGTCTAGGACATCTGCACCTTGCCCACTCACAATCTTAAATGACAGAGGTGTAAGGCAGGGGTCTCCAAATCCAGCCCTGGAGGGCCACAAACCAGTCAGGTTGGCAGGATATCTCTAATGCATATATATCTCATGCATATTCATTAGGGATATCCCGAAAACTTGATTGGTCTGCGGCTCTCCAGGACCAGGGTTCCCTACCCCTGCACTAGACTATTCCTCCATTCAGGTGCCCAAATATTCATTAAAAATGAGCTGTGTCACATGCAAATACATGTAAAGGAGCTCATTATTATGCTAAATGAATAACACAGTTCGTGTTAAACTTTACAAGTTGTATTATTCATGGCAAATTAATACCCCCTGCAGAAGTAGCATTAAGATTCTTGCGTAAGCATAGGTCCACCGGTGTGTAAGCCGATACTTCTAGGGATGAAGTTATAGGAACCAGTGATTTAAAAAAAAGCTCCCCAGGCCCCCCTAATCATCAAAATCCTGGTGGTCTAAGTGTCTTAAGATATTAAGCTCCTGACCCTCGCAGCCACGATCCCTTGTGACAAATGTAGCTATCTCCTGGCACCAAATAGGATATCCTTATCTTCCAGGTGGGGGAAGAAGTAATTTTCTGTTTGCTTTTGCCCCAGCAGCTCAATTTTCAAAAATGGCACAGCTAGACCTCTACTGGTATTTTCATGGTACTACTCTTAATGGTTAGGCTGCAAAATTAGAAAAATGCAAAAATGCAGACTTTTAGTGAAGTTTAGAGAGCAAAACCCCTTTTGTGAAAAAAGGAGTCATATCTGTAGTAAATCTTTGCAGAAAGTCCATGCAACTTCTCTATTTAATGAGCTGCAGAAATGCAAATTCATGCAAAGCAGCTTATTAATTTGGAAAAATGTGAAAACTGACTCAGAAGAAAGGATTGAAATGCTTTATTTCACAAGAAAATAACTATACCTGAGTGAGATTTAGTTATTTTTCTGACATGCTATGGAGGATATTTTATGGAACAGTGGTCACAGGGGAACCTTGAGGTTCTAGTGACCCAGTGACCCCCCCCCCCCCAGCACCTCTTACCTCTGTCCCAGGAGACAGGAGATGGGAAATGAAAAGGCGTGAGCTAAATCCAAATAAAATCCAAATACTGTAATAAATGTAATGACCCTGGTAAGTCCTACTCCTTAAAAAACCCTCTCTTATGATTCCTTCCATCCACCAGTGCCGCACCTAACCCTCTCAGAGGCTACCCCAGTTTTTCTAAATATCAGTGACTGACACCTTTTAGTATGTCAGAAGATACTACTAGAGGTACTTCTTCCAAATAAAAGTGTATTCCCTTATTTGCAAGACTGATCCTAGCAGTACATTCCAACATGTTGCTAAGGGTCAGACACATTATTTTGGAATATTGGTGATGTTTTGAGTAAGAGCAAGTGGGCATCAATTGGAAAACCACTGGGGGGGGGGCGTAACTGGGACCTTGGGGGGGACACAGTGGTTTTGCTTAGGATTTTTTCAAAAGAGAGGGTTTCATAAGTAGAGAATAGACTTTGATAAGATTGCCTGGGATATGCGAAGGTACAATTAGGAGCTAAAACTCTTAGCTGTATGTTATTCAGTATGGACAGATGTGTATAAAATTGGCTGGGATATTTGCATGAGCTTCACAGTAGGTATAAATGTGTGCTGCTATCTTCCATGGGGTGATTGGGTGATGGAACTCATTACTAGAGGATGCAATGTAGCTGTTAGTGTAGCTGGATTTAAAAATGGGTTTGGACAAGTTCTTGGAGGAAAAGTCCATAAAACCAGCATTCAGTAGAACCAGGGAAATCCACTGCTTACCCCAGGATAAGCAATGTGGAATCTGTGTACCTTTTTGGGAACCTGATAGGTACTTGTGACCTGAATTGGCCTTTGTTGGAAACAGGACATTGGGATTGATGGACTTTGGTCTGACCCAGTATGACATACAGTACCTTATGTCCTTATGTTTATACTCTGTTCATAAAATATAAAATTATATCTAAACTCTCAAATGGAACAGGCTGCTAATGATTACAGTTCACATACAGCATTTGAAACATTATCACACTGCATATTCATAATGAAAGAATATATATAGGGACCATCAATCTGGGAACCGGTCTATATTAACATTGTAAGTGACGGCAGATAAAGACCAACATAGTCTGCCCAGTAAGGTGCAAGAATTGTAGAGTTGTACATGCTGTTCCAGGCAGGTTACCCCTCTCCATTTAGAAGTTATTTATGTTTGTTTTTCTTCCATCCTCTTGCTATGTAGTAATCCTCTGTGTCTGTCCTGTGTCTTTTTGCATGCCATCATTGTTTTTGCTCCTACTACCTCTTTCGGGAGAGCATTCCAGGCATCCACCACCCTTTCTTTGCTTGTTGCTTTTAAATTTACCCCCTTGCAGCTTCATTTCATGTCCTCTAGTTCTACAGCTTTCCCATCTTTGAAAAAGGTTTGTTAGTTGATTAATACCCTTTAAGGATTTAAACATCTGTATCAAATCCCCCCCCCCCCCATCTTTCTTCTCTCTCCTCTAGGGTATACATATTTAGGTCTTTGAGTCTTTTCTCATATTCCATCTTGATTGCCTTCTTCTGAACCATTTCAGGTCTTTTTATATCTTTTGTAAGGTATTTTCTCCAAAACTGAACACAATACTCTAAGTGAAGCCTCACTACCGACCTGTACAGGGTCACTAATACCTCCTCCTTCCTGATGGTTATTCCTCTCTGTATACAGCCTAACATCATTCTGGCTTTGGTCACCTCTACACAACAGCCTGTTTCTTTGACTTAGGTGATGGTCACAGCAATGAATGAATGCTAACCATCTATTTCACTACCACTTCTAGAATCACATTCATTCCTGCAAAAGATATTTAATGAATTTGTGAAAAGGCCTTCTCATTCAATAGGTATTAGTCTGACATAGAGGAATGCATGTTATTCTCAGGACCTTATAGTATCTTTGCTATCTACTTTGGAGTAAGAGCCAGCATGGTCCATCAAGTCTGATCAGTAAGGCACCTTAACTTTGGGTTGTAACTGCTGCTCCATATAGCTTACCTGCACTCTACACTTTCATTGCCACCCTCCTCATCAGGATCCAATCTTTCCCAAATAGAGGGAAAATCAGCTTGTAACCTTGGGGTTGTCTTCGACTTCTCTCTCTCCTTTTCCACACACATCCATCTGATAGTTAAGACCTGCCATTTCTTTGTCTATAACATCAACAAAATCTGCCCATTCCTTTCTGAACACACTACTAAGACACTTATCCACTCCTTAATCACCTCTTGTCTTGACTACTGTAACCTACTCCTTGATGGTCTCCCTTTGAATCATCTCTCTCCTCTTCAATCTGTTCAACATCCTGCTGCACAGCTAATCTTCCGCCAGCCTCGTCATGCCCATATTACCCTTCTTCTCAAGTCACTTCATTGGCTCCCTATCCATTTCTGCATCCATTTCAAACTTCTCCTACTAACCTATAAGTGCATTCATTTTGCAGCTCCTCACTACCTTTCTTCTCTTATCTCTCCCTATACCCCACCTCGGGAACTCCATTCTTCTGACAAATTGTTTCTGTCTGTGCCCTTCTCTTTTATTGCTAACTTCAGACTTTGTTCCTTTCACCTTGCTGCACCTTACGCTTGGAACAAGCTACCCGAGTCTGTATGCCAGGTGTGTTCTCTGACCCTTTTCAAATCCAGGCTGAAAATTCACCTCTTCGCTGCTGCTTTCAGATCTTGACTCACCTGATCACCTTGTGTTTCTTTACCATTCCCCTTAGATGTATCCCTGTCTACACCTTCTGTGCTGTCTGTCTTGATTAGATTGTAAGCTCTGATGAGCAGGGACTATCTCTTACATGTCTGGGTAGTGCTGCATACGTATTGTAGTGCTATACAAATGCTCAGTAGTAGTAGTAGTAGAGGAGTTCTTCAATCTGCTAGATAGCCTTCTGGTCTTTATCGAGGATGTGGAAGAATATTCCATAGGAATTCCTTCTGATTCTTCTCTTCACCCAATGAGAAATAAATCACTGTATGAGGACATATCTTGCACTAGATTCAGATTCATGCAGCAAATGACAAGAGAGATACCTTTTTCCACTACAGGAAGCCATGGAGCCCTGGGCAGATTTTTTTGGACTGCTACAGTACATAGACACCAAATGTTACAGCTGCAATCCCTATAGCCTACTTAGCATTCAACCATTTTCTGTGTGGCAAAATCTACTTAGTGTGCAACCTGTTTCCAAGAAGGTGGACATAAAATATTTTCATTCAACAACTTCAGGTTTCAACAAAGTCCAGTTTTCACGCTCTTCCGTTGCTGTTGAAGCAGCTATGAGGAAAGCCAAGAAGTGAAGGAAGATTTCCATAATTGCTTCAGATAAATATTTGTGGGTATTAGACCACTTTGATAAGAAAGTATTTCAAAGGGCCAAGCTCACATTGTGGCTCGCCAGCTCTATATGGTCCAATACATGCACACAGTACTTTCAAAGTACAGCCTTTTTCACCTAGCCTTTCACCACAAGCTCAGACTCAGCTAGTGGCCATATTAGTAGAAGCAGATGAATGTGGTATTGTCTTATATGCACAATGTATGATGTTTTTGGAACCTCATCCAGAGTTTTGGCTTCCACCATTGCTGCCAGGTGCCTAGTTTGGTAGGGCACATCTGGATTATGTGAGGATATTCACTCCAAACTGGCAATAGGCGTTATTCTGAACACAATTCAGACAAAAGCCTTTCTGCCGGAGAACAGATTACAAGTCCTAATTTCACATGTCTGCAACATTCATATTTTGCAGGTGGTCACAGCACTTGCAGATTATTGGACCATATGGCTGCAGCCATTTATGAAGTTCCTTTTGCTTGACTGAAAGTGATGTGACCTCAAGTTTCAAGGGAACCATCATTCTTTCTACCATAAAAATCATCATCATCAGTCACAAATTTCTCTGTTAGAAAAACTTTTATTTTAATTCATTAAAACTTAGCTGAAAATGTATAGATGAATTAAATCCTTATTATCAGACATGAATTCATGTTTTGTGAGGTATAAATCCTGAAGACCTCTCTGCCTCGTGGAATCATTTAGAATTGCTGCACGTTCATTTCTTCAGATGCTGTTAAAACAAAAGTGGTATCAGTCTACTCTTTTTAAACAAATCACATGACAGACTCCCATTCAGTCACTGAGTATCCTGATTACAATAATAATGTCCATTCGATCTCATTATTTAATCCATCTGGATACACCGTGTTCAGCCTGAAAATCCACCCTTGCTCTTCATAGTTCAAATGTCGCTCTTTATCACTTTCTCACCAGTCTAGTGTAATTTTCTCTATTATTCTCCTGCATATGTCTCCCACTGTGTGACCCATATTGTCAAAGTGCAAAACCAACATTGTTGATAGTACTTTATTGTCAATACGGCTTACTTGTTCACTTAAGGGCACCTTCGCCATGTGTTTAGTACACCTCACATATACTTTCAAACATGGGCACATTATTGCATAACTTATCCATGCATATTCACAATTAGAATTCTGCTTAGCTGTGCAAACAAACTCCTTATTTGGCACATGCCATTCAGCACCTTCAATTGATCATGCCTACCACAAAGGCCACATTATTCATGAGCATATCTTCTACACAGGTTAGGAGAACTGTTAGAAAATTACCTTCATGGTCTTTTATCAATCAATCAGCTTTTGAATCACTAGGGAAGCAACTAGGCCATGAGTCTTTTCTTTTTGTGCCATCAAGTCAATGCTGACTCCTAGCAACCCAGCAGCCCCTGGGTTTTCTTGGCAAGGTATCACCAGAAGTAGATTGCTAGGCCTTTTCTTCTTAGACAAGGAAGAGTAAAGTGACTTGTCAAAGATCACAAGGAGCACCAGTGGGAATTGAACCTCTAGCTCCTGGGTGTTAGGCTGTTGCTTTAATCACTAGGCTACTCCTCCACTGAAGCTGTTAGAAAATTACCTTCATGGTCTCTTACCAACCAATCAGCTTTTGAATCACTAGGGAAGCAACCAGGCGATCACTCTACCAACCAGTAATTGAAATCCCAGATTTGTTTCTGAGTTGCTGAAAGGAAGTCTTCTCCCTCCTCCCCCTCCCCACCACAACACACACACATGAATGCACACAAATACAGGGGCAATTGAAAATGAGAAATGAGAGTGAATAAGATTGATTTTATTTATTTATTTAAAATCTTTTCTACACCGCGCTCTTTAGAATCAGGTAACAATAGCTTGTACAGTGCAGGTGGGGTATGCATTGTACTTACAATGAACAGGTGTTTTTAACTTGGGATTAATGAGATGTTGACGCATTCTCTTGAGAGAGAAGAATAAACAGCTAAGGGTGGGAATGATAATTGAGGCTGAAGGGGAATGACCAATACTTAAAGAGGTTGCTGTGGGGAAGGCTGAGAGGGGATGATTAAGGCTTGGTGTGGGACACCAAACTCCAGCAACCTGTTCCTGGCAAAATCCAAGGGCCTTTTCTCGAACCTCATCCTTCTTGATCACTCTGCTGCTTTTGACACTGTTGACCACCACCTTCTCCTCGATACCTTGTCCTTGCTTGGTTTTAAGGGCTCTGTGTTATCCTTGTTCTCTTCTTATCTCTCCCATCACACTTTCAGTGTTTGTTCTGGTGGATCCTCCTCTCAGTTGGTGTACCCCAGGGTCTATCTTGGCCCACTCCTTTTCTCTCTGGACACCCAGTCCCTTGGTGCACTTATCTCCTCCCATGGTTTTCAGTACCATCTTTATGCTGATGACTCTCAGATCTATCTGTCTACAACTGAAATTTCTCCAGCAATGCAGGCCCGGCTCTCTGCCTGCCTATCTGACATTGCTGACTGGATGTCTCACCACTGTTTGAAATTGAACATGGTCAAAACGGAGCTCCTTATTTTCCCCCAAAACCCACCTCATCCCTCCTCCTTTCCCAATCTCTGTTGATAATGTTCTATTACTCCCTGTTTCCTTGGCTCGCAACCTTGGGGTCGTCTTTGACTCCTTCATCTCCTTCTCCACACACATCCAACTGATAGCTAAAACCTGTCTTTTCTTCTCTATAATATCAGCAAAATTTGTCCCTTCCTTTCTGAACACACTACTAAGATACTCATCCACTCTTTAGTCATCTCCCATCTAGACTATTGCAACCTCCTCCTTGCTGGTCTTCCTCTGATCATCTCTCTCCCCTTCAATCTGTTCAAAACTCAGCTGTGCGGCTAATCTTCTGCCAGCCTTGATATATTTATATAACCCCTCTTCTCAAGTCACTTCACTGGCTGCCTATCCATTTCTGTGTCCAGTTCAAACTTCTCCTACTAACCTATATTTGCACTGATTCTGCTGCTCCTCTCTACATTTCCTCTCTTATCCCTGCCAACACCACTCTTCAGGAACTCTGCTCTTCTGGTAGATCCCTTCTACCTGTGTCCTTCTCTTCTACTGCTAACTCCAGATTGATCCTTCCACCTTGCTGCTCCTTATGCCTGGAACAAACTACCTGAGTCTGTGCATCAGGCTTCATCTCAGCCCCTTTTCAGATCCAGGCTGAACACTCACCTCTTCGAGGCCACATTTGGATCCTGATCCACTTAGTCTCCTATGTGTTTCCTTACCATTCCCCTAGATATAATCTTGTCCTCAGCTGTTGTGGTGTCTGTCTTGAATAGATTGTAAGCTCTGATGAGCAGGGACCATCTCTTACATGTGTCTGTACAGTGCTCTGTATGCCTTGTCACGCTATATAAATGATCAGTAGACGTGGTAGTAGTAGTAGTGAAGGAACGATTTAAAGAATGCCTAAGGAAATTTTGCACAGAGTACACCATTTCAGTCTTGAGAAGGCAGAGACTGCATGCACACTACACCATGAAGCGTTCATTCTCTGAAATCCTGCTATTGATGAGGACATTCTTCTAATAACTTTATAGTGCTCAAGGATTCAAACTTTGGAAACTACTTAGGCTCCTAGGGTTCTGAAAGCATGAATCTTTGCACTTTCTTTGTCATTATGAAGGTATCCACTCTACCTAACTACTTTGTTGGCCTTACATAGTAACATGGGGCCTGATATTCAGAGGTCTTTACATGGGTAACTTCCTTATTACCCATGCAAGGGCCTTATCTGGGATATTCGATGGATACTTACACAGGTAGTGCCCTTCGAATATCCTGGCCAAGTCCCTAATGCACCCAGATGCTATCCGCATAGCATCGAGGCGTGCTAGGGACGTTCTGGGGCGGAGCAGGGGCGGAGGAAGGGGCTAGACGGGTAGCAGAGATTTTCAATGCTACCCGGATAGCCTCTGTGCCTTAAAGATAGGCGAGGTAAGCATCTTTAAGGCACAGAGGGCTATGCGGGTAGCATCAAAAATCACTGCTACCCGTGTAGTCTCTGCAGCTGCCGGGTCATGCAGTCTTACCCGGAAGTGAAAATCTAGGTTAAAGGGGTTGGCGGGCAGATTTAGCGCCGCCGTGACACATAGCTTGCCCAACTCAATATTGGGCCCATAGTATATGACGGCAGATAAAGAGCAATATGGTCTATCTAGTCTGCCCGGCAAGGTGGCCAGAGTGTTTGTTCTGGCCACTGCATGCAGGTCACCCTCTCTGTTTAAGTTTGCTTTGATTTCATCTTCTTGCTACAGTATAAAGGGGTCCACTGTGTCTGTCCCATGCTATTTTGAATTCCATCACTGTGTTTGTCCCCACCACTTCCATCGGGAGGGCATTCCAAGCATCCACCACCCTTTCAGTAAAAAAGTATTTCCTGATGTTGCTCTTCAGTTTACCTCCCTGCTGCTTCGTTTTTGACAGGTCGGCACAGTCCTCTTTCTGTTTTCTTTAATGTACGATCTGTGTCCACAGGCCAATTTGCCCCTGCTACAGCGGGAGCTCCTGCACTGCGCAAGGCTGGCTAAGCAGAACCCAGCCCAGTACCTCGCTCAGCATGAGCAGCTGCTTCTGGATGCCAGCACCACCTCACCTGTTGACTCCTCAGAGCTGCTTCTCGACGTGAACGAAAACGGGAAGAGGCGAACTCCAGACAGGTAAACAAATCTAACATTCCTGCATTCCATGGGTTCTGACCAGCACCATTAATCTTCTTAGAAGGGAAAGCCACAGCCTGGTTATTTAATCTGTGCATGTCGCTAATTACAAATATTGAGGATTGGCTGAGAGGCCTGAGAGTGAATCATTTTTATTGTTATAGTGTTTTTATATTGGATTTGTCATGCTGCATTTTATCTTTATAGAGCATTGTGCTCTTGGCTTATTGATAGAATATGAAACAAACTAGAAAGTAAAGAAATAATTAAAATATAGATGATTCTGATTTCTGATACATTTGTCAAGGTCCAAAAGTAATATGGAAGTGTTTCAAGATGAGTAACTGAACAAGTATTTGATTGCACTGGATTGTATTGTCTAAAAGGAATTATTCATTTGTAAATATGCTAACATGCTTTAAGATAAAACAACTTTGTCATACAAATACATATCTAATAAATGTGTGTCTTGTGTAGATACTCTGACTAGCTGCTGAGGTTGACCAAACTCTTATCCTAGTTTCTGAGATGTTATACTAGAGCCTAGAATAACTGGCACAAACCTCTAGAGTCAGTTCTAATAACAAAACAAAAATCTGCTCTCCAAAGACTGTAATGTAAATATGTAATTCATTTTTTGATATAGCTAAGTATAAAAAATAAAATAGGAGGAAAAAGACTTCAGAACTTGTTCTTATTCTTTCTCTCCATTGCACATGATTCACAAAGTTCATCTAAACAGAGCACAATTCATCAACATCACTTCTCTCAGTTGTACTTCCACAAATTCTCAATCAGCGCACCCTATGGTGGCAATGTTTTGCAATCCCTGCTTCTCCTCTCCTTGCATCTCTTCTCACCTCTCCACTTATTCTTTCTCTTTGTCTCAGTCTCCCACTTCTTTCCTCTTCTATTTTTGAACAAACTCAATTTCCATTTATTCATACTCAACCATTCTTTAATCATACTGCGATCAAGGACTAATAGCTCATAGTCCTCCTTCCCATCTCTCTTCACTGGAAGCAGCACCTGAAAGTCAACCACATAACAATTACAGCCAAGCCTCATTTCCCAAGTCGTTCTGCATAACAGGGCCAGATAGGAATGAAAAATATAGAGGGAGAAAATAGATCCTTGCATACTCCATATTTCAACTCTTAACCACTAGAACACCGTTGAGCTGATTTGTTTTTGTTTGTTTGTTTCTTTCTTTATTTTCTTTTTCAGGGAAATTCCATTAATACCGTGTACTGTTTCTTGATAGAATGCAATATCACTCAATAGTGCATGCTATAAGCAAATAGTGTACACTTTCTATTCAGTAGCATGCACTATTGAGAGAGAATATGTGCTATTAATGACAGACAGGAAGTGATGAAATTCTGTTTTCTTCTCCTGCCCTGCCTTCAACATCTTCCAGCTAAAGATAAAGGAAGCTAGTTCCATATTGCACCTCCCACTCCTGCTTTCTTTAAGTAGGCCAGGAATAAGCCATGCTGGACTGTATCAAAGGCAAAGGAAGACTTTGTATTTTGCCTTGTTTATGCTGGTGAAAGTATGTGCCTAATGCCCTTTATGCCCATTTTTACCCTCAGCAAGCGAGGCATTCCTGGGGGCAAGCAGAGAAGGAATTTGAACTTATTTGCATACTTTTGTTATTGAAAAAGCATGTGTATAAATTTCCTTGAACGTTTGTGCATACTAAAAAACAGGTGTAAAAGTGTGCAAGTATTTTCTGTGGAGTTTTTAAAAGTAAAGGTGTGTGCGTATTTTCCCTTTAAAAACTGGGGTAAGATATGCACATACCGGCTGCTCAAGTTGTTAAATCTTTTAGCATTTATAGATTGGTTTCTATAGCATGTAGTACCACCTCTCTGTGTAATTATGTGACTCCTTTTCTTTCACTGGTTATTCATAACAATCCCAAGGTGCTCATTAACTGCTAAGCCTCTTTACTGGGTCTCACAGGTATTTATTTATTTATTTAATTTTCTTATATACCGCGCTATTTGTCATCAGTGCGGTATGTCCCAGGTAGAAGGAATGACTTAAATCACTTCCTTTAGTCATTTGGGAAAAGATGTTCTCCAATTGCTATTACAATGAAAAGCCAGTTAGGCAAAATCGGTGGACTTGATTCTGTTTGCCTTTTAGCACCGACCTTTCTTTGCAAGCCTGGTCTAATTCATCTCCCTGTGTCTCAATTTATCTAGATCAGAACCCTGTTCTTACTTCCCTTATTCCTTTAGAAACTTTCACTCAGTGCAAATACCAGAAACATGCTGTTCTCTCATCCGCACCAGAGAGAGCTCTATGTAAATGCCTGACATTTGGATAGGACGCGTTGTATTCATGGGGGCAAATTTCAGTAGCTTACATTTCTGCTGCAAAGGAACGTTTGTACCCATGAATGTTGTAGCCAATTTTCAAGAAGAAAAAAACCCTGTCTGCTTTTGAAATAGCCAAGGTGTGTGGGGACAAGGTGCCGCATAGTATGTATTTTATGTTTAAGCGTGCAGCAGAATGGGGGCAAACTACTGTATCTACATTTGACAATTCAAACCTGCATAGGCTGTTTACTTCTCCCACCTAGATGGCCCCAGGAAAGCCTCTTTAATTTCACTAAAAGAATGTGCATTGCAAAAGTCCACACATACTTGTATGTGTTCTGAGGCGGAGGGGAAACAATTTTCATATTTAAACATTTTATCGAACCATTATTAAAAAGTTAAGTCAACAATTGACAGTACAGCAGATATTCACAACAGCTCGCCAGAGAGACACGTGAAATGACAGGAAAACATATGAAAAGCTAGATTAACATAGACAGCTATTAACAAGCCTTAGCCATTGAAAAGTACAAACATTTATTTTATGTCCAAAAAGATGTAACAGAAAATCTTAAGTTCACACTTTCCAAAAACAATTAACTCAATTGCTAACAAAAAAACAAAAAGGTCATAATAAACCCCAGAATATAGTGATAAAACAAGTTGATAACACACAGGAGACGGGGTAAACAACCTTGAAAAAAGAAAAGAGCTGAAAAAGATAAACTAAAGGGCAAAACAAGTCTATAGGGAATAAAAGAGGAAAATTACCCACAGAGTCTTGAAGTCAAGACGTGAGGCTAATAGTTAAATAGATGATATATAGCTGAGAGAGAGATCTAAAATAAAAAAAGATTAAAAAAAAAAACCAGGAGGGGGGCAGTCAAAATCCCTTTGAGAAATTTTCTGGTTATGGCTATAAATTATTATTGCCAATAACAAGTGATGACGTGTGTACACGAGTATATGCAAGGGTGCATACAAAAGCCATACTTTAGAGACAGAAAATGCTGACTCTATGAGGGGGTTCCGAGAGGCTGGAAGACTGACAGCAGAGCTTCCTGTTCTTCTGATGCTTTCATGGTGCATATGGCCTGACATGCACGAGCAGCCGTGGTGAGATTTTGGCGTCTATTAAATTTGCTCATTAAAAAGATCAATCTGTTTCTGCAATAACACTGGGAACCATCAGTCACTGAAAGGGAGAGACAACTGACACATGAGGGGAAAACACATTTTGGTAATTTGTTCATGACATGTCATGGTAGCAAAGAGCTTAGCATGTTTCGTTGAATAACTTTGCGAGCTGGAATGCCAGATTGACTAATAACTTACTGGAACATGAGAGGCTTTGTTTTTCTCACTTTATCCGTTAAATTTTCTAAATTCTTTTTTGTACTGGTTTCTGTCTGTAAAAAAAAAAATTGAATAGGTTTAGTTTGGATTGTATTTGGATTTTAGATTTACTTATTTGCATTTGTTTTCTGCTTATTTTTGCATTCCTAAGCGGATCACATATTAACATCCACAATAATTTAACATACCTAAAACGTAAGGTGATTTTCAGTAGATATCATGTTTTTGAAGGGCATTTTCTGAAAGCCATCATTTTCGAATAGTGACTTTTTTCAGAATAAAAGTACTTTTCCAGAAAGTATTTTCAGGGAGTAGTTTTATATAGATTGGCAAGAGGATACGTGCATCAGGAGGCAGAGGCGCCTACATACACACTGTATTTTATAAACTATGAAAAGGCCACACAGATTGTAAAATATGCATATCTCTGACCCTGAAATACGTGCCTAGAGGGTCATTCCAAACGCAAATAAGCCACTTAGATGTGTAGGATAGATGTTTTTTTCTCACGAGAATGTCTAGATCCATATTCTGAAACCACACAGCCCTGCACGTACACAGTGCTAAAACAGAGATCTCAGAATATAGGTGGGAGGGGCAGAATGGGGGCTTGGCAAGCCACGTTGATATATAAAGAGTATTCGGGAAAGGCCCATGTACTTCCTGAGTGTATCCCGTGGACTCTCATATTATTCCAGCAGCATGTGGGAAGAAGGCCAGGACTTAGAAAAATTTCTGCTCTGATCTTCAATACGTTCCATAGAGATGAATGTCTGTGACACGTCTGTATTGAACTGGTGTGTCTGCTGTTTGGGAGGGTACAAGATGCAGTTGTAAAGAACAAAATGCACAGGTGAGGGACATTTATAAGGTGAAGTAACAATAAACATCCCTACAAAATATGAAGCACTACAATAGCCTTTATTCTGGCTATGCTGACATTTGATGTTTGTGCTAAAGGGGCTATTCTAGGCTTCCCTAACAATTGCTGTGTTCAGAGAAAAGGGAATGTAGACCGCAAGCAGGAGTGTGTGTGTGTGTGTGCGTGTGTGTGTGTGTGTGTGTGTGTGTGTGTGTGTGTTTGTATGTGGTATGAGGCAGGAGTGTGTGCAGGGGAGGCACCGGTATGCTGATCTGCAACTCGGGGTGGGGGGAACATGTATGCCTAGCCAGTACCTAGCCTGTAGGACAGACTACAGCATCACCAGGTGCCAGTGTGAATGGGCAGTAAATTCTGAAAAGCTGCTCTCCATCTACATAGCAGGGCATGCTCCTGTCAATGGTGGGGGACCTCTAGAGTGGGGGCATGCTTCAGTTCAAACAGCACTAATGCATATCGAAATGCACCATCAGAGGTCTCTAATATTGTGCACATTTGTACGGGCAATGATGGTGCTTTTGGGCAGGTATCTTTAATGTTTGCACTGTTGCATGTTCTTATCCTAATGGTTTCCTATGAATGACAGGGATATGTGCTGACTTGTAGCTGTAGAAACCCGTTTCAGTTTTTTCTGACCCATACTTAGCATTGCATATAGTATTTTCAGCGATGACCATTGCAAGCATAACTAAGGTGTTCTTCAAATTTCATGTATGTTTTGCTGCAGGGTCTGTCAGGACAAACATCTCACTTTCCACTTGCTTTTACAATAGCGTTGGTGCATGTAGATAACCTTGTAGTGTTACAGGCATGCAACAGACTAGCAGAATACGGTGAGCATGGGGATGTACAAGCCATTTGCTGAATTTACCCTTGTCCCGTTATAACTGTGAGGGCCCATGTTTCCCCAAACGTGTTTTTCGTGCCGCACAGCAAACATATATCTCCCTGATTCCGGATCTGTGGGTGTGTCTATACTCACGGTTTCAGAATCAGGTTTATAACGTGCCCGTTTTCAATTTAAACATTTCTGCCAGCTGGATGTGGATGTTATAGAATTGCACTCTTACTGTTCAAAAGTATACACACATACTTAGATGCACGTGCCTATTTTTACATGACATTGTGCTGACATTACAAGGCATAGGGGTATCAGAAAAATGGCTCTGAGTATGGAAGCCTAATTTTGGGCCAGAAGACATCATCTTGCGGATAAGATTAATGGTAGGCCGTGAAGCCCATTTCGTCCTTCTGCAGGGCCAGGAGAGGAACGTGGAGGTCGCTACTTGGCCATGTGTATGTCTTGCCAGGCATTTAAATAGGAACTCCTAACCCAAGAGGTAAGTGCCCACATGTGGAGACTGTCTCTTACGTGTTTGTACAGCGCTGCGTATGACTGGTAGCGCTATAAAAATGCTCAGCAGTAATAGTAGTAGTATGTGCGTGCCCTCAGGAGCTACATGGGACAAAATGCAATTGTAACATGGAGAGGCATAGACATAGATGTCATTTTATGGCCTTGGAAAGCAGGGCAGCATATTTTCATCACCAGACTGCTGCCTTACATGGATACACATCTGACAGGTGATGCCACTTTGTCCTTGGATTCTTCATGGTCTCAGGCTTATAGGATAAGAGATGATCAGGACAGCATGGAGTTCATAGAGGAGCAGGTGGTAGCATAGGGCAGCCATGTGAGGAGCTTATAGCAGGCAAAGAATATGATTACAAAGGAATCACCAGGGACATCCTACTGTCATACATGGCCTTGGCTTGAAGGTATGGTGAAAGTATGGAGCAACAGTAGGAAGTCACATCACATACTTACAGTGTTCTTGGGCTTGCACATTACAAGACAGGAGGGTCTACTGCATAGACTTCATGCTACCAACATGTTTTATTTTCACTGAAATAGTTCTCTTCCTGTCTTTTTTTACATTAGAGATTTGAAGGAAAGGAGCAGGTGCCTTCATTTGCATCGTCCTGAATTACTGGAGGTGGTCAGTGTGGAGCTGGTGCAGGAAACAGGTCAGTACATCTACTTTATGTCAGCCAGGAGCATTACCCTCTCTGCAGAATTATGGACATAGCCACTACAGTCCTTGTGCTTGCAGCGCCCCTGTACAAGCTCCTATATAAATATATACCTTTATTCATGTAAACAAGTTAAAATCAAACTCTCTTCACAGCTTCTCTCAAGGACAGAGCATATCCATATCATAGCAAGAAAGAGCTTCCCAGTGTCCATCCAGACACCTCTGTCCACTCTTAAGTCTTCCACACTTCCTCTGTCTACAGGCTCTACTGCTTTAAAAACACACATGCCACTCATAGAAGCTCTCCTTATCCCAGCCAGCGTAGAAATCCATTGCTTATACCACCTAGGCCTCTAAGAGGTCTATCTTCCTTGTGACCACCCCACCTTCATCCAGATCTCTGTGTCTTCATCTGCTAATAGACATCTTTCCACTTACTGTATAACTCACCACAGTTAAACACACTCCCTCTCTTCCTATCACTTTTACACCACCCTCTAGCTAGGGCTAGCCCACTCTAAAATCTCTCTAGTCATTCTTAGCTTTAGAAGTTGCTTGTGCAGTGTTGTGTTCCCTATGTCCACACAACTAATCATCTTTCTCATTTTTCAGGTGATTAAAAGGCTGCTCCATAACCTCCTTCAACTGCCCCTGGTATTGCAGGTGCAGGCCTGGCCCCACCAGTATCGGCATCAGCAGAGGAAAAAAGCAGCACCACTATCACCACTGCCAGCAGCAGCAAAGACAGTAGCAATACTTGCCCTCCCTGCTACTTTTCTTTATCCCTTCCCTCTGTTCCTTTTCCCCTGTCTTATCCTCAGGACATAAAAATAAGGGTTTGGAAGTGATCCTCCAGTTGGAGGTCCCGCCTCTCCCTTATGGACTTTCCGCTGCCTCAGATACTGCCACTGCTCTACCCATTGCTGGTGTTCTGAGAGGAGTTTGACTCTGCCCTCAGGACCCAGCCGAATGGTACTGTCCAACGGCAGCTGCACTGCAATGGCTGCCGCAACAGATTGCTATCCTAGAGGGAGAGGTTGGTGGACTGGAGGAGGGTATTCAAAGCCTCTTTCATGCCCAGAGGATGCTGGATCTGACACTCATCATGGTATTTCCTCTAGAGCATGAGATCTAACAATCCTCATGGTATTTCCTCTTGAGCATGAGGGCCTCCTTTCAACGCCCTTAACCTACTTTCATTAAATCTCCTACACTTCCTTGAACTTCTACTTTTCTCCTTCCTGGAGTCCTTTTGTTTTCCCTCTGTTTCTCACTCTTAGACCTTACTTCCCCCCACCGTCTCCTTCCCCACTTAATTTTATTTGTAAAAAAATAAAAGGACATTCTATTTTGATACAGCAGTTGTCATGTCTCTTTAATTTAAACACAAGGTCTCCATCAGCCTAGACACAAGGCAGTCCCAGCAGGTGCTAGACCACATACACTGGGGGACAAATGGAGAGTTGCCTAGGGGGGATGAAAACCCCTATGTGCCTTCTGACTTAGACCTTTCTGAAATGGACCTCACTCCTTCATGTTAGGGCAGCTCTAGAATGTTTCACACATCTGTGTGGAGGACCATGAAGATGGAGCAGGGCAAGCTCTGAATCTAAAGAGCTAGGGAAAACCTCTTGGCTACCTAGTGTCTGCCACTGTTAGTGAGGTCCTTAAATAACCCTCAAAACATAGCTACAGTGACATGCTGACAAAGATTGCTGGTCTTTTGATTAAGGCAGTGCCAGATAGCTCTTTGTCAACTATATGTAACAAGCAACCCTTTGCTAGAGCATAAGCTGCAGGCCCATATCTATCCTGAGGACCCTGGTTTCAAATAGCACACCCATCTCAACATCTACCTTATTCTTGGGCCCTGTGTCAGTTATCGCCTATGAAGCCATCTCTCTTTATGCCAGAAGGTGATGCAAAATAGTAGCAGCTTCACAATAAGTGTTTTTATTTAGGCTGATAAATAGACTATAGTGTAAACCATAGCCACTGGTTACAGAAAAATCACAATTGTTTCACAATACTATCATATTACATGAAACACTCATTTCAGATGCCCTCTGAACATCCCCTGCTTCAAAAACCAGTCCCACAGGAGAAGATTAGATGGTCCAATTATGAAGGCACATTTTGCAAAGGATGTCCCAGTATAATCTGGAGCGTCCAAGCCAGAACATCCCTAGTAAAACAAATCTGTGAAATGAACCAGAAAAATCAAAAAATTAAGAAAGAAGTCCATATGAACTGAAAATGTTTGCTCTGTGCACATCCCTAGTTTTTACCTCTCATCTCCATAGATCAGTGTTTTTTATCCTGTGTTCCATGGTTCCTTACAGATCATGAGACCATTACAGGGACTCCACAAAACAAAAGCAGAGTCTGGTTGGAATTGATTTGGAAGGGAAGAGAGAGAGATTGGATAGATCTGGTTGGAGGGGAAGGGAGAGACTGGATGGAACTGACTGGAGGAGAAAGAGATTGAGACTGGTGAGGGCTTGCAGGAGAGATTGAGAGAGAGAGAGAGAGACACTGGTGGAAGCAAAAAGGGGCGGAGAGATAAAGAGAGCTAGTGGGGACAGACTTGGTGCTGAGGTGAGGGTGTCTGAGAAAAGTGGTAGGGATGAACTGGAGGTCCCTGAATGTCTGGAGGTTAATAAGGGGTCAACACAGCCAGCATTTTTACCAATTTCAGTTTAGTTGTAATTAGCCTATTCTTAGTGGCAATTTGGAAAGTCCATGTTTTAGTGTGCCTAAGGACTATAGCCTGCATATATTACAGCCACAAAGTCTGCAATCTAAAAGTGACATATGTTTTACACCCATGGCAGCCAAGCAAGGGAAATAGTATGCATAGGTTGGAAAACTGAATGCATTCACTGGTCCAGGCGTAAACGTGTTCACAGGAAAACCTCTTTTTAACTTGCCTAAGAGCATGCACTTTGTGGAAGCCCACTTGTACTTCCAGCTAGGTAGAGAAGAGCAATTTTCAATTTACCTGAATAAGCCCATACAGATCTGTTGACATGCCTTTAAAAGATGCTATTGCTGCTAGACACACTTTAAAAATATGTTAATACTAACTTGTATAGATTTAGGGAAAATGAAAAATTTAAGTTTATTGTGCTCTATTCTTAGGGCCTGAATTTCAGGTTTAGGTTTAGGTTTATTAAAAAACTTGTTATACCGCTCAATACCATAGGCGTCTGAGCGTCGGCACATAGCCTGCCCACCTCCCGCCTAACCCGGATTTTCCATGCTGGGGTCATATATATCGAAAATCCAGATGTTGGCACACAGACAAGAAGCCGCAGGAGCTACCTGTGTAGCACTGATTTTCGATGTTACACAGTTAGCCCCAGCGCCTTAAAGATAGGGGAGGTTTTCTCACACCTTTCTTTAAGGTGCAGAGCGCTAACCATGTAGTATCAAAAATTGGTGCTACACGGGTAGTGCCATGGCCCACCTCTGCTGTGCCCCGGAAGGCCCCCAACCCATACCGATGTTATGCGGATGGCATCTGGATGCATTAGGGACATATCTGTGATTTTCGAAGGGCACTACCCGTGTAGGTGCCCTTCGAAAATCCCAGATAAGGCCTTTACACAGGTAACTAGGGAAGTTACCCATGTAAAGGCCTTCGAAAATCAGGCCCTTATTTTTTATAACTTCTTTTCTTTTTTTTTAACTTTATTTATATTGTTATTCTGTTTCTATAAATCATTTATTATTTAAAAAGACCTATAACCTGCTAATCACGATTGTTCTGTGCGGGTAACATAAACCATAAGAAGTAATATGGTACATCACAATACCATACAGCGAGTTCATGCCCCAAGGATTTTACAGTATAAGCGACTAATGTAACGAACTATGCTAGACTTAGCATTCTTTGGGACCTGTTTACTAAAGTGCAGTAAGATTGTTTTGTTATCTCAGGTTAACAGCCAAAATTAATTTGTGATAACTGCAAAGCTTCTGCAGTAACTGTTGGGGGTGTGGCCAACATTTTGCCATTCAATTGACACAGAGAAAGGGTTTTTGCCATGTGTTAACTGAATGACAGGTAACATGATGTATCTTGCTGCACTACTTAGTGTTGACACTGCCACATTGGTGTCTTAAAGGCAACTGCATAGCTATATGGATATGTGCCGCATTAACAGTAAGAGGGTAATTTTATAAGGCACGCTTAGCTTATGTGCGTTATAATTAGGGTTGACAATTGGCTCCAGGTACACCCAACAAGCTTGATCCAATCCTGGGTTAACTCCATTGCATGCAGGGACATGTAGTTCTGATTTCTCTATTGCACTTGATAAGAAAAGCAAGACTATAAGTCCCTGCATTCGGTGAGGTAAACCCAGGACTGGATCAAGCCTGTCAAGCACATCTTGAGCCAGTTGGCAACCCTAGTTATGAAGTGCGTGCTTACTTTGGATCAGATTCAGTTTTTGAACATACTGGTATATAAACACGATCTAAGATTATACACTACTTTATTTAGAAAACCGGTTCAAAGAAATAACATTGCAGTTTCATAGTTTTTATCCTTGGTCCTTGTGGAATGGGCTGCCTATGGGCTAATCTCTCAGATTGTTTAGGATTTACACCACTTTACAGGAATTTGTCAAGCATGCACAGGATCTGATTTATCGCCTGAGAGAGAGAGGATACCCAGATCATGTCATAAAAGGGGCCTATACTAGAGCACGGTATACCCATTGTGAATGGTTATTAGATAACACAGGTACACTAAAAAAATTTTTTTTTAAACTGCCTCTAATGTTTCGATTGATTTTTACGTTTTTTGGTGCGCTGAATCCAAATCTGGTAACCAATTTGCTCCATCACGTACAGATTTTTTGCTACATTGGGTTAGCAGTTTGAGGTGAACGTTTCAGATTGAGTGCGATCGAGATAAAAGTTTCTTGGATGAATTCTTTATACTAATTGTTTAGTAGTTATTCAAATAAGAATAAAGAAAATTGTAACAAGGCAGCACATAAGAATAGAGTAATGTCAACAAAACACATTGTGATGGTAGCAAAATTGTCTGCACTTAAAACAGCCACATACATGTGCACAAACATTGAGCATATAAGAGCGAGGTTAGACACAAAGCAAAGCAAAGAAATGTGCAAAAAATGTTGTACAGGTATGTATGTAAGAATAGAAAACGCAAACCGCACCATTGCAATACATGAAGACAAACACCCGATGGTGTGAAAATAAAATTCTAATAAATGAGATCCGACACTGTGGTAATAACTAGCAAATTTTTATTTCAAAGTTTAGTAAAAATACGATATTTGTCAACACAGTTTAGATTTTAAAGTCATTCTTGGGTCAATCAATTTCCTGGTGGGCCCGTTTCTTCTTCCCCCGAATGCTTCTCTTGGTGCGCTGCTTGGCGTATTTTTCATCTGGGGTTTCCCGCAGCAGCAACCAGCAGAAATCAGCCATCATAGTGGTGTTCCATCTTCCTTGGTACCTGCGTCCTTGATGTCCTGGTGAAACCTTTCACCTTGTTCTTCACTGTACGCCCCCAAGTTTTCGGGAAAGTAGTTCACATGGGAGTGCAAGAAATGGACTTTCAGGCTCATGTTACAGCCTTGTTCTTTGAAGGCATTGAGCATTCTGGCAACAATATCCTTATAGTTCTCATCCCGCCTGTTCCCCAAGAATTTGAGAACAACATCCTTGAAGGAATCCCAGGCTTCTTTTTCCTTCTCAGACATCGTTTCAGCGAATGCTCCATCTGAAATGAGTTTCCTTATATCAGGGCCAACAAACATTCCTTCCTTTAGCTTTGCTTCAGAAAGTCGGGGGAACTTTGAGCAAAGGTACCGAAAGCACTCACCATCTTTTGGAAGGGACTTGATGAATTGCTTCATGAGACCCAACTTAATGTGGAGAGGTGGTAATAGAATTTTATCACGAGGTACCAAGCTCTCATGAAGAACATTTTTCTCACCGGGTCTCAAATACTCCCGAATTGGCCAGTCTTTTTTCCCCCAGTGTAGGTCGCGGGCCCGGCTATCCCACAAGCAAAGGAAGCAGGGATATTTGGTGAAACCGGATTGCTGCCCTAATAGCATGGATAGAATTTTAAAGTCTCCACAAATCATCCACTTATGCTCATCATAACGAATCTTCTGAAGAATCAGGGCCAAATTCTCGTATTTTTCTTGGAGAATAACAGAGTGAGCAATAGGAACTGAAGCGAATGTGTTGCCATTATGAAGAAGAACACCTTTTATGCTGTCTTTTGACGAATCAATGAACAGCCGCCATTCAGCAGGATCATACTTGAGTTTAAACTTTTCCATCACTCCGTATATATCGTTGCAAAATACCAAATCTTCCTCTTTGCTGAAATACTTCAAAAATTGTGTCTCGTGGTTGCGGTACCAATAAAAAGTTGTTCCTGGTGACAATAGATTTTTCTGTTTAAGCCGAGAACCTAGCAGTTGGGCAGCATCTTTTGGGAGTCCTAAATCCCGGACTAAATCATTCAATTCAGCTTGAGAGAAAAGTTCAGGTTTTGGATCTGGTTCAGTTTCAAACTCGGAAGTACTGGACTCATCGGGAAAAGCCATCTGATGAGTCTCATCATGATCAGAACCGTCCACACAAATATGATCCAAAGATTTTTGTGGTTCAGGCACAGGTACTTCGTTGCTATGAGGCATAGGCCTAATTGCTGAGGGAAGGTTGGGGTAACTTATTACGTTCTTATTTTTTAAGTTGTATCCCTTCACAATGCAAGAGCAAAAATAGCAGTCACTGCTGTGGTCTCTTTGTTCACGCCACATCATAGGTATTCCGAAACGAAATGCCTTGTTTTTTACCTTTCATCCATAAGCGTAGATCTTCCTCACATGTCTTGCACACTTTGTGAGGAGCCCACGGTTTGTCTTGATCGCCTAACTTCAAACCGAAATAGGCGAAATATACTTTTGTAATAAATGCAGAAATGTTCCTCTGCCGCTTTTTCACGGTATATTCCCCACAAATAAAACAAAAACTGTCCGGAGATTTGACGCAACCTCTGGCTCTGTGAGCCATCATAAATACACAGCACTGCAAACTACAACTGTAGTGAACCACTTCGGAATAAAGCTGGATTACGACTGAGCAAACAAAAGGTAATAATGAACTTGCAAGAAACTGAAATTTGACAGGAACGTTCATGTCGCAACCACCGTGTTTGAGCGAGCGAACGAGGCGAGGCGAACAGGAAAGAACATGCGCCAGCGCGAGTACTGGATTTAGCCCCCGCCTCCCAATTGTCCTGTTAATGTATAAAATGAATACAAAACACTCTAAAATATCATGAGGGAGTGTTTCTAGTTAGTTAACCATTACAACCTCTATTTTGGGCCAAGAAAATAAACTGCAGTTGGCTAAAAAGAAATTATGTGAACATTCCTTATATGGGTAAGAAATCTAATTTTGCAAGAAAACGTGACGTGATGGAACATTTTGGCTATTTTTCCTGGATTCAGCACCCCAAAATCTATAGGAATCAGTTGCAAAACTGGAGGCAGTTTTTTTGTAGTGTACCTGTGTAATCATCAATTTGATTCTGCCAAATTTGTTGATGAAACATCATTGGTGTTCTACCTTTTATGTCTAATTCTTCATCTGTGGCAGCTTTATTATGGAAACATTAGCATATACAAACCTTGCATATCTGCTTTCAAAAGGACTTGGCAGTGGCTTTTACTAGGGGTTGTAACATCCGTGATTGGGTGGTGCATGTTTTTACTTCTGCAGCCCCTGGTTCTATTCCCACATCTTCTTCTATACCTGGCCATTTTGCTTGTGGTCATTGTAAATTCTGTACTCAGACTCAGGAAGGCCCTGGCTGGACTGATTTTCATACATTGAGGGCGTATACAACCAGTTGGCATACTACTTGTGATTCCTCGTTTGTGGTTTACCTGTTAATTTGTCCTTGCCACCTATTTTATGTGGGTCGTGCCACTCGTCCTGTCAAAATTTGATTGGCGGAACATCGTTCTTGGTTGGTTAACCAAGTATTGACAGTGCCGATTGTTTCCCATTGTGTTGAGCATAACCATCTGTTTGAGCAAATTAAGTGGCATGTTATATTTATTTATTTATTTATATTTCTTATATACCGCGCTATTATAATCAGTGCGGTTTACATTTGAAACAGAACATACAAGAATGTAAGCAAGTTACATCAAGTTTTTTACATTGAACAGGGAATGTAAAACATGGAGTAAAAACGAGGGAGGAACTATGTACATATTATAAACAAATATAATGCTCTTACGGTAAATAAAAATATGACCTTTGTCTAGAGGGTTGGCTAGATGGTCGAGGAGGTCAGTGGGAGAGATAGTGGTTAGCCATTATCTACAGGAAGATGATCTGAGGGACGGGTTAGGCAGGGAGGTGAGGTGGGGGCATTGTAAATGTCGGGAATGCTGTCAGGGTAATATTGTAGGAACAGGTGATGTTTGAGGGCTTTACGGAATAGTGCCAAATTTGGGATGGCCCGGATTTCTGCTGGGAGGGCGTTCCATGCCATAGGTGCAGCAATGGAGAAGGCTCTACTTGCTGTTGATTTCTTACATTTTACCAACACTTTTGGGACTTCAAGTTTATTCAACGAAGTAGATCTTCTAGTTCTATTATCTGGTGTGCTGTTGAGGAGATCGCTGATGGGTGTATGAGTAAGATTCTTACATGACTTGAACGTCATGACAAGAACCTTGAATTGGACTCTGGCCCGTAGCGGGAGCCAGTGTAGGTTCTTTAGAACTGGCGTTATGTGGTCAGACCTTGAAAGCCCGGACAGTGCCCTTGCAGCTGAGTTCATGGCAAGGCGTAACGGGTTAAGAGTCGATTGTGGGAGTCCCAGTAGGATAATGTTGGCGAAGTCAAGGTGTGGGATGACTAAGGCTTGGAAAATTGAGCGGTAGTCAGGGAAGTCAAGCAGTGGGCGGAGATGGCGTAGTGATCGGATCTTGTGATAGATTGCTTTAACTGTGTTTGTAACATGTGCTGACATGTCAAGTCGCTGGTCGAGGATGATGCCCAGGTAGCGAATTGTAGCTTTGGACTTTAGTTCAATGTTATTGACTAGAAGAGAGGGAGGTGGCGTGAACTTCTGGTTCCGTGAGATGAATAGTACATCTGTTTTGCTATGGTTAATGCGGAGATTTTGAGAGAGGAGCCAATCTGCTACAGCTTCAAAACATCTTATAATTGGATTGAAATCTGGTTGATCGATTTTAAATTGAAGGTACATTAAGATGTCGTCTGCATATGCAAGGCATTGGACATTGAAGGAGCGGATTAAGGCGCAAATGGGCTGCATGTATATATTAAACATTAATGCCGAGAGGGAGGAACCCTGGGGTACACCTTGCTTTAGTGAGAATGGTTCGGAGGTTTTGGAACCTGCTCTGACTTGTTGTGATCTGTTACATAAATAGGATTCGCACCATGCTAGCGCTGAGCCTTGCAGACCTTTATCTTTGAGGCGATCTAGAAGTGTTTCATGGTTCACTGAATCAAATGCAGCTGCTATGTCTAAAAAAATGAGGACGAATCCATGGTTGGTATTGTCAGTTCCTGTGATTAGGTTGTTGAAGAGGGTTGTGAGGATGGTGTCCACTCCGTGAGCTTCCCTGAAGCCGTGTTGGGATGGGTCCAGTGGTGCGACTGTATCAACATGGTGTTGGATTTGCCGTTGGACTACCTTCTCCATGATTTTGGCAAGCAGTGGGATGCTCGAGATTGGCCGGAATGACTCAACTTTAGATGGATCAAGTTTACTATTCTTTAGCAGAGGGCGGATTGAAGTGTTTTTTAAACTTTGAGGGAAGGATCCTGTTATGAATGATTGATTCAAAATTCTGCATATAAATGGACTGAGGTCATGGCGCAATTCTTTAATCCAACTAGCAGGACAGGGATCATTGTGGTTGGGGCAAGGTACTTCAGGCCGGAAGGTCTGGGGTTCAAATCCCACTAGAGGACAGCAACCTTGGGCTGGAAGGACTGGGGTTTCTAGTCCCACAGGTGCTCCTTGTGGTCTTGGGCAAGCCACTTAACCCTCCATAGCCCATGTTCCCTGTAAAATAGTTATCCCCAAGTTATAATGCCCTGTTCAATGTAATTTCAGTTTGTTCAATGTAAACCACACTGATGCAGAATAGCACGGTATATAAGAGAATGTAAATAAACCTCATGGTAGTGACAGGGTCTTATGTCATTTTGCCTCTATTTCATTCATACCATATTGGGCCGTGATTTGACCTGAAGCAGAGCCTTTATAAAATTCTAGTGAGGCTCAAAACACAGTCTGTGTCACCGTCTCAGACTGTTGCTGCCGTGGATTGCCATTGTGATTCCTTTGGGATCAGATGGTGCTATTATTTCTATTTGTGACACTGCCAGGATTCTCCCTGTTTTTACAGCTTCTTTGGCTGTTGCTACAGATTAAGCCTACATGATGGGCCACGAGAACTTTATAAACTAAGTGCATATCATTATTTGTTTGTTTTGTGGTTCACTTTGTGGTGTTTCACATATATGACGTCTTTGAGCATCTTTTGATTAGAATAAATAGGAATTCTTTGTTTCATGAGGAGCGTTGGCTTCTCCAGACAAAGTTTCCGACAAAAAATTGAGGCTTATCTTCCTTTTATATTTTGTCTCTTTGTATTTTCCTGGCTATATTTCTATTGGGTTACTTTATGAAATAGGACATAAGTGGTAGAAAAACATGCGCGGGTCTGTGGTTTGTGTAAATGGCCACTCCGAGATTTTGCAAACATACATGTAAACTGTAGCATTTTATAATCTACACTTGTAAATTTGCATTCTGCTCATGCTCCACCCAAATTCCCCTTGTATTCACCCACAGTGAAAGTACGTTGCCATCTGTCCAACATGCGTAGTTTCAGAACAGCGACCACCTACATTATGCTAGGTGGCCACATACACCATGATTTACTTGCGCTTACACACAAAGAAAAGAGCTTTTTAAGTCCGTGGAACATGAACTTCAAATTATTTTTTCCATGTGAGTTAAAATTCAATCCTGTTTGGGTACTGTTGGGATCAATGTTCCCGCTAAGCTGTGCTGAGTCCTCTGCCGGCATTCCTGCCGGTGGGGGGAGGTACAGAGTGATCGTGCTTAGGATTACACAGCATTTGCAGGCCCTTGGGACTTGCCTATGCCGCGTGATCCTAAGCATGATCGCTTTTGTGATCGCTTTGCATCTCCCCCCTTTGGCAGGAATGCTGGCGGAGAAGTCAGCGCAGCTTAGCGGGAACATTGGTTGGGACTGGTCATGGGTGGTGCTTGAGCAAATACTGTTGACTTATGATGGCCTCACTTCTGGCTGCCAGTTGTGAACTTACCTATCACTAGAAGTAGGCAGAACCCCCTTTGACTAGGGAAACTGGTCACCATTGAAAAGTTGACGGCCGTATATCATGTAATTAGTGAGAAATTTGATAAAGACTGGGTTGTGCTTATTCAATATGCAGAAATTTGAGATGGGGTTGGAATGGGGGTGGGGGAGGGACATTGTTTCATAATGGAAAACCTTAGTGTCCAAAATGTTTATTTGCAGAATTGCATTTTAGTGTTTTATGGATGTCTTTGCTCCAAATAAAAAGTTTAAAAAATACATAAAGAAATGATCCGCTTATTGTGCAGTAACTACCTGAGCATTAACTATAAGTTGCAGTCCCTGTCTATTTTCCACCTTGTTCCATGATAGCTATTATTGTGGAAATTACTTGGCATTAACTGCTAAGGCCCCATTTTAACTGTTAGCATTTCTTAATTGCCACATTAATAACTAATGTAGTTTAGTAAATAGACTCCTTTCTTATTCTTGTTGTAGCGCACATTGTTATGTTTAAAATGACTTTAAATACACAAAATTTCTCACATGGAAGATAATTTTATAATCTCCCATGGAGTTAATGCATGTTAATACCTGCATATTTGAGGCATAAGTGGTGTAAAAATGTGTGTCAGATTAGTCATTACCACTTACGCCTGCTCTATGGCAGATGTAAATGTCTGTTCCTAGATTTTGCAGCAACAGTCATAAGTTATATTATTTTATAACTTACATGCATACATTTGTGCTCTGCCAACTCTACCCTTGTGCAAGCCCACACTAGAAGTATGTGTGGTTAGCCTTACATATGTACTTACAGACTAGCAAAATACATGCAAAACTGCATATTGTTGTTGTTAAGTGCCGTCGAGTCGGTGTCGACTCATGGCGAACCTCTGTTGTCCTAAACTGGATTTGGTCTTTAGTCAGGCGGCTCATAGTTGACAGAGTGGCAGCCATAGCTGCTGTTATTGTATCAGTCCATCTCATTGGTAGCCTTCCTCTTTTAACCTTACCAAACATGATGTTCTTTCTCTAATGATCTCTTTCTTCTCATGATGTGTCCAAAGCATGAATGTTGAAATCTTGTCATCTGAGCTTCTAAAGAAAGCTTAGGTTTGATCTCCATCACTACAAACCTGTTTGTTCTTTGGGCAGTCCATGGTTTGCACAGTATTATTCACCAGCACCATAATTCAAAGGCATCAATTTTCTTCCTGTCTATCTTTTTCACTGTCCAACTTTTGCAGCCATATGACATTATTGGAAGTACTATGACTTGGATAAGTCAAATCTTTGTATGGAGAGAGACATTTCTGCTCTTGAGAATCTTGTCTGGGTCTTTCATAGCTATTCTTCTAAGAGCAATACACTGTTGTATTTCTTGACTGCTTTTCTTTATTGATTATTGACCCAAGCAGGATCAAGTTGTTCACTATTTCAAGTTCTTCTCCATCAACGATGAACATATTGATTTTGCCAGTTGTCAGGATGTTTGTGTTCTTTACATTGAGGTGTAGGCCCATTTTAAGAGTATGTTCCTTGATCTTGAGAAGAACTGTTTCAGATTATCTTCAGTTTCAGCCAGTATTGTATAATGCTTTCACTGCTGTTTGGACTTATTCTTTCATCACCAATGGTTTCTGATCATAAGGTACAAGTTGAAAGGGCTGTTGGTCCACTTGATCTTGTGATATAATGACTCTGTATATTCTTTCCACCTTTTCATGATCTTATAAGCATCTTTCAACATGGATCCTTGAGCATCTTGTAGCATTCCAATTTGAGATAGAATTTTCTCTTTAACTCTCATAACTTTAAGAAAGCCAATCTTCTTCTTCTAATAGTTTCTGATTCTGTTTCCTTCCATGTGTCATTGTAGTTGTTGTTGTTGTTGTTAAGTGCCGTCGAGTCGGAGTCGACTCATGGTGACCCTCTGGATAGCTATCCTAAATTGTGTTCGGTCTTCAGTCAGGCGGCTCATTGTTGACAGACTGGTACCCGTAGCTGCTGTTATTGTATCGATCCATCTCATTGCTGGCCTTCCTCTTTTGCGTTGACCTTCTATCTTGACAAGCATGATGTCTTTCTCTAATGATCTCTCTCTTCGCATGATGTGTCCAAAGTATGAAAGTCGAAGTCTTGTCATCTGAGCTTCTAAAGAAAGCTTAGGTTTGATCTTCTCTAGTACCCACTGGTTTGTTCTTTGGGCAGTCCATGGTATACACAGTATTCGCTGCCAGCACCATAATTCAAAGGCATCAATTTTCTTCCTGTCTGTCTTTTTCACTGTCCAGCTTTCACATCCATATGATGTTATTGAAAATACCATGGCTTGAACAAGTCGAATCTTTGTATGGAGAGAGATATCTCTGCTCTTGAGAATCTTATCTAGGTCTTTCATAGCCATTCTGCCAAGAGCAATGCGTCGTTTGATTTCTTGACTGCTTGTTGCTTCTTTATTGATAGTTTATCCAAGTAGGTTAAAGTTGTTCACAATTTCAATTTCTTCTACTTCAACGATGAACCTGTTGATTATGCCAGTTGTCATGATCTTTGTCTTCTTTACATTAAGGTGCAGGCCCATTTTGAGACTATGTTCTTTGATTGTGAGAAGCAAATGTTTCAGATCATCTTTACTTTCAGCCAGTAATGTAGTATCATCAGCATAGCGAAGGTTGTTGATGAGTCTTCCACCAATCTTCACACCTCTGTTGTCTTCATACAATCCTGCTTCTCTGATGATTTGTTCTGCGTATAAATTAAACAGTTAGGGGGAAAGTATGCAGCCTTGTCTTACACCTTTGCTTATTTTAAACCATTCTGTTTCTCCTTGTTCCGTTCGAACTGTTGCTTCTTGATCAATGTACAAATTGCGCAAGAGAACGATCAGGTGTTCTGGTATACCCATGCTTCTTAATGTGGCCCAGAGTTTCTCATGGTTTACACAGTCAAAAGCCTTGCTATAGTCGATAAAGCACAAATAGATATCCTTTTGGTATTCTTTAGTCTTTTCAAGGATCCATCTCACATCCGCAATGATGTCTCTCATTCCTCGCCCTTTACTGAACCCTGATTGCACTTCAGGTAGTTCTTGTTCCAGGTATGGCTGTAGTCTCTTTTGAATAATCTTCAGTAGAATCTTGCTGGCATGTGGGATCAGAGCGATTGTTCGATAATTTCCACAGTCAGTTGGATCACCTTTCTTTAGTATTGGTATAAACACAGATCTTTTCCAGTCAGTTGGCCATGATGTTGTCTTCCATATTTCTTGGCAGAGCCTTGTAAGTATGGTAACAGCTGCATCAGATTGCTGCAATACTTCTATAGGAATGCCATCAATGCCTGGTGCTTTGTTCTTTGATAAGGCTTTCAATGCTGCTTCAACTTCTTCTTTCATCACCAATGGTTCCCGATCATAAGGTACAGGTTGAAACGGCTGTTGGTCCACTTGATCTTTATCATATAAAAACTCTGTATATTCCTTCCACCTTTTCTTGATCTTCTCAGCATCATTTTTTTTAAAGTCTTTATTTAGCCTTTTTACAGAACAGCAAAAAATAAACCAAACACTCAACACAAGTTGACCTACCTAACACAATAGCCTAACCCACAAAACCAAAGTCTCCCTCCCCCCCTCTACCCCCCCCCCCCCCCCGTCCGGGCTCACTGGGATACGACAATCACCTAAACACCTCCTAATCGGGAAGTGAGAGGTGTCCACTCCGACCTAAGTGGTCTGGGAGCGGGCCACGAAGAGATCTAACAATAACCATCTGCGGACATTGAGATCCTCCTTGTCCGGTTGATGAAGTTTGCTATAAGTCTTCTCCAACTTAGCATAATGACAAACCAAATTCCACCAACCGTCCAATCTTAAACTACGAAAATTCTTCCACTTCCACAGAATCATCTTGATTGCTATAGCCATCATGAAATTAAATAGGAAAATTTGGTCCTAACACCCTGCAGGGAATACACTTAAGGACCGTAAGAAAATTTTACACCACTCCAGATCTGCCGTGAAATGCAAGATCGATTGCATCCTAGTCCACACCTGTCTCCAGAAAATCTGGACCAGGGGGCAATCGAAAAACATGTGCATATAGGTTCCTGTGTCCCCGGAGCAAGACCAGCATGTACCTGAGATGCCAGAGCCCCATCTAGCCATCTTCGACGGAGTTAGAAAGGCCCTGTGCATGAAAAAATATAATGATTGAGTAATCGCGGCTGACCTAGAGGCTTTGGAGACCGGGCCCCAGAGAGTTTTCTATTCAGAAAGGGTGATTTCCCGAGAGATCTCAGATTCCCAGACCCGGGCGAGCCCAGCAGGAGATTTAGAGGTACGCATCCTCCATAGGGCATATATCTTAGAGGTTGCCCCCTGTTGCGAAGCCGTGGCTCTCAGCCAACGGAGTAAGGCACCTCCCCTGTCAAGCTCAGATGCCCTGATGGGAGTGCTAGAGGCAACTATACAATGCTTGAGCTGGGCCCACTGAAAAAAGAAGGAGTCAGGTAGGGAGAACGCCCCCTGCAGCGCTGTGAATGCTTTCCACCCATTGACATCTACCAATTGTCCAAGTGACCATATTCCCCGCTTTTTACATTCTTTCCAGGCAAATCTACGCCCTCGGATCCGAAATCGAGGGTTCCACCACAGCGGGGTCTGCCCCGAGGGTAAATCGTCCTGGCCGATAGTCTGAACCAATTCTAAGAAGGCCCCCTGAGTGGACCTAATAACCCTCCCCGCCGGGGACCAATCAGGGTACCGCGCCCCTAACAGGTATAGCAAAGGACAGGGAGCAGCCGCACGGGCCTCTACCGTTAGCCAGGTCGGTCTTTGTCCAGGCTCATCATCAGTCAACCAAAGAGATCCCTGTTTGATCAAGAGAGCTTGGTGGTACCGATGAAAGTCAGGGAAATGCACTCCCCCCTCATCCTTAGTTGCTTTCAATTTTTTAATAGCGATGTGAGGTTGCTTTCCATTCCATAAAAAGGAAATGAGACATCGCTCTATCTTTCCATACCATGTCTGAGAAATTGAAAAAGGGAGCATACTCAAGACATAATTAATCTTTGGGGTGAGAGACATTTTAATGACCTCTAATCGGCCCCACCAGGAGAGATGTAAGGGGGACCATGCTAACGTTTTTTGCCGGATAAAAAGGAGCAACTCCTCCATATTTATCTGGATCATCTCGTCCGCCGATGCGTTATACCACGCCCCTAGGTACTTGATACTACCCGCCTCCCATTTAAAGGGAAAGTCCGCCATCTCCGCCGAATTAGCAAAGCAATTAAGGGGAAACGCCACAGATTTAGACCAGTTGATCTTATATCCTGAAACGCTGGAATACCTACCAAACAGGGCCAAGATAGACGAGACTTCCCCGGACTGCGTAAAAAGGAGCAAATCGTCTGCATACGCAGATAACTTGACTTGCAGAGGCCCAAGTTGCACCCCCTTAAGTTCCGCCTGACAACGGATTGCAATGGCCAGAGGTTCTAACGCTAAATTGAATAACAAAGGGGATAGAGGACAGCCCTGCCTAGTTCCCCTATGAAGAGAAAAGGAACGCGAGAGGATGCCATTCACATAAATGCTGGCAGAGGCACGGGAGTAAAGCGCCCTGACCTTATTGATAAAGTCTTCCCCGAGGCCAAACCAACGCAATATGAAAAACATGAACAGCCATTCCAGTCTGTCGAATGCTTTTTCAGCGTCTAATGACAGGGCAATATAAGGGCATACATCCGACGAGACCTGCTCCAGCAAATTACATAAAAGACGAGCGTTGTCAGACGTGGATCTCCCAGGTACAAACCCACACTGATCTGGGTGTACCAAATCCCCTACTACTTTTGCAAGCCGGTGCGCGAGAATGCTAGCATAGATCTTATAATCGGCATTCAGAAGAGAAATGGGCCTGTAGTTCGCCACAAGACTAGGATCTCTGCCCGGCTTTTCTAGTACCACTATTGTGGCCTCCGAAAACCTGCCAGTGAAACTGCTCTCCTGTGCTAGCTCGCTATAATATTCCAACAAAAACGGAGCAAGTTCTTTACTAAAAACTTTATAAAATTCAGCGGGGAGGCCATCAGGGCCGACCGCCTTCCCAGAGGGCATGGCCTGAATTACTGAAAGGAGCTCATCACATGAGAAAGGTTTGCTGAGCTCGCCTGCCTGGCCCTCCTCCAAAACAGGGTGGTCAAGTCCATCCACAAAACCTGTGAATGCACTAACGTCGGCGGACAATTCAGAAGCATAAAGCGAACTATAGAATTTAGCAAATTCGGCCACAATCTGTTCATATTTAACCAGACTCTTGTGATTACTAGATAAAATAGAGGCTACTCTGGGCTTGCTCTGCTTCCCTCATATTGTATGAGCGAGCAACCTACCAGCCTTGTTTCTCTCAACATGAAACCGGGCAGTCTGTTTCAACATGATCTGCTCAACCTCAGAGCTCAGAAGCTCGTTATATTGAAATCTAAGCCTTTGTAGCCGAAGGAGGATACCGGGGTTGGGTTGGGTCGTCCATAATCGCTCTCCAGCGCGGATTTGCGTTTCCAATGTGCGTAACTTGGCAGTCCGCCGCTTGGACTCCTTGATTGCAAAACTAGTAATCACTGCCCGGATTGAGGCTTTAAAGGCCTCCCACCGCGCCCAATTTGCAGTGTCACCCCTTTTATTCCAACAAAAAAAGGAGGAGATAGCGCCCCGCACTTCCTCCTGGAAAGCAGGGTCAGCCAACCACAATCGGTTGAAAGACCAGGACTGGTCCGAGCGTCCCACTTCCCCTAGTACCACCTCCACCGTTATGGCTCCGTGGTCTGAAACTGACCTACCTAATATGGAAGCACCTCTGCAACCGGGGATCAGAGACTTGGAGAGCAAGAAATAATCGATCCGCGAGAGTGAGCTGTGGGTAGGGGAAAAAAAGGTGAAGTCTTTTTCCCTGGGGTGGAACAATCGCCAGATGTCAACTAGGTCACACGAGTCAAGTAAAGAAGAGAGCGCGGTACGCGCACGAGAAGGGCGTTCAACCCTACCAGGACACCTGTCCAGTAAGGGGTCACTTACCAAATTAAAGTCCCCCCAGCAATTACCAAAGCCTCTGGGTCCTCATGAATAACCCCACTAAGGTTACAGAAAAAAACGGGGTCGTCAACATTAGGCCCATAGATATTAACAATGGACAACAGATCTCTCCCCACCCTAACTAAAGATTTAGACCATCTCCCAACATCATCATGACAGGAGCTGACTATTTGGGGCCCCAGGGCGGCCTTTATTAGGGTGACGACACCGTTTTTTTTGTGTACAGCAGGAGAACAACCCACCAGCATAAAATGCTTGTCCGCCAGTTTGCTCGCCTCCGGCGCGGATAAGTGCGTCTCTTGGAGCAAAATGACATCAGCAGACTGACGCTTGCAATACATCACTATTTTTTTTCTTTTGATCGGCGACCGGAGCCCCTTCACATTTAAGGACAAAATTCTCAGCCCATTAGCCATCCGACCATCACAACATCTTCATACACCCTGTCAGCAGTGAACACATCCCATCCTCTCCTAATCCTGACGTACCCAGTGAACCCGGAGCCCCCCCCAACCAGAAATGAGAAAAAGTCAAATAGGGTGAGACAGTAGAAACACATAAATAACATGGAGTAGCCCCTTACGATAAACAAAAAGCTACTCAACTCCCGACCACCCGCCAAAATTGCAACTCAAAATAGTCCCCAGGTAGCAAGTAAACCCTGCACCATTCAACTCATAGGCCCCGCAGCAACTGACTAATTCGGGCCACAAACATAAGTCTTATTTCACCAGACGATCACCAGGCTCAGCTTTGCTGCATTAGAAGCTCCTCTTGATCTTCGATGAATTTGCGCAGTAGACCAGGGTCTTCAAACAACTTGGTGCTGTTGTTTAAGGTGACTTTGAAACGCGCTGGGCTAAACAATCCAAATCGAGCTTGCAGATTTCGAAGTCTGGGCCTGAGCTCCAGAAACTGCCTCCGTTTCTCCACCGTGCGTTTACAAAAGTCCGCAAAGAAAAAGATTTTGCGCCCTTCATGTTGGAGCGGCTGACCAACTTTAGCCGCAGCAAAGATCTGTAGCACCTGCTGGTGCCTCAACAGGCACATGATGAAGGGGCGAGGTCGCGAGCTGTGTGAGTTAGGGCCCGAGGAGGACGCCGGAATCCTATGCACCCGTTCAATTTCTAGCGGAGGATCAAAGGTAATTTTCAGCACCTTAGGCAGGAAGGTCTCCATAAAACGAATGGGATCACCCCCTTCAGCTCCTTCTCCGAGACCAATAATGCGGATGTTATTATGACGGGCCCTATTTCCCATGTCTTCCATGCTCCTCTCGAGCCAGTCCACCTTGCGCGCCATAGAGATAGCACGTTTGATCTTATCTTCATGCCCCGCCACCGTTTCTTCCACTTTCTCGACACGGGTGGAGAGAGACTGTAATTGTGAACCTAGGTCCTTTATATCCTCCTATAATGCAGTTAAAGTCTCGCCATTAGAGTCAACACGGCACCGTATGGCCCGCACTTCTTGCAAGAGCTGCTTCAAGTCTTCCTGCGGGTCTTGCTGGGGCGCTGGCTTGTGCGGCGATAACGGGTCAGTCTTAGATCTTTTCGACCCTGTCGTCGCAGGCGCGGGGGAAAATTCAAGTCGGGTTTGCTTGCCCCCCGACATCCCCAATGCTTCGCTTACAGTTGCAGCTACCGTGGAAATGATATTATCGGGTGAGTCGCAGGATTATAGCAAAAGGCCCAGGAGAAGAGGACTTACACCTCCATGCCGGTTTCGCACTGGCTCCGCCCCCATCTTCTCAGCATCATTCAACATAGAACCTTGAGCATCTTGTAACATTCCAATTCGAGGCTGGAACTTTTTCTTTAACTCTCTTAGCTTTAGGAAAGCTGATTTGGTTCTTCCTCTAATAGTTTCTGCTTCTATTTCCTTGCATGCGTCGTTGTAGTACTTTTCCTTGTCCTGTCTTGCTGCAAGTTGGAAATCTCTGTTGAGTTCTGCGATTGTCTTTCTTTCTCCTCTGGCTTTAGCTTCTCTGCATTTCTGGACAATTTTCAGAGTTTCTTCCGTCATCCATTTTGGCCGTTTTTGCTTTTTCACCTTTTGTAGAGACTTCTCGCTTTCTTCCAACACAACCTTCTTGATGTCATTCCATAACTCTTCCGGAGCTCTGTCATTTGTATCTAAAGCAGCAAATCGATTTTGCAGGCAGTCTTTAAATTCCAGTGGTATATTCTCAAGGTCATATTTTGCTGCATTCATGAGTGGTTTGCTCTTTTTCAACTTTAGCTTGAGTTTGCATACTAGTAGTTGATGATCTGTACCACAGTCAGCTCCAGGTTTTGTCTTGGTTGATGTTATAGAGCTTTTCCATCGTTGACTTCCACAGATATAGTCAATTTGATTTTTATACAATCCATTGGGTGAAGTCCATGTGTACAGTCGCCGCTTGTGTTGCTGGAAGAAGGTGTTTGAGATGAATAGATCATTGGTCTTGCAGAATTCTATCAGTCTTTCTCCAGCTTCATTTCTGTTGCCAAGTCCATATTTTCCAACTACTTTGCCTTCTTCTTTGTTGCCAACTTTTGCATTCCAGTCACCCATGACTATCAGGGTATCCTGTTTGCATGTTCTGTCAATTTCAGCTTGTGCTTGTTCATAGAACTCTTCAATTTCATTCTCTTCTGCAGCTGTTGTTGGGGCATATACTTGAATTATAATTGTGTTGATAGGCAATCCTCGTAGGCGAATAGAGATTAAGCATTCGCTGGCTGCATTGTATTTCATTACATTTCATTGTAGTACTTCTCATCTCATCTTGCTGCATGTTGGAAATCTCTGTTGAGTTCTGTTATTGCCTCTCTTTAGCTTCTCTGTGTTTCTGGGCATTTTTCAGTTTCTTCTGTCATTCACTTTGACCATTTTTGCTTTTTCACCTTTTGCAGAGACTTCTTACTTTCTTCAAGCATAATTTTCATGATGTCCTCCTATAACTCTTTTGGTGTACTGTCATTTGTATCCAAAGCAACAAATTGATTTCACAGGCAGTCTTTAAATTACGGTGGTATATTCTCAAGGTCATATTTTACTAAATTCATGAGTGGTTTGCTCTTTTTCAGCTTTAGCTTGAATTTGCATGCCAGTAGTTGGTGATCAGTTCCAAGTTTTGTATTTGTTGATGTTGTATTGAACTTTCCCATTGTTGACTTCCACAGATGTGGTCAATTTAATTTTTGTACAATCCATTGGGTGAAGTTCATGTGTACAGTTGCTGCTTGTTTTTCTGGAAAAAGGTGTTTGAGTTGGATAGATCATTGAACTGCCTTTTTATGCACATGAATAGCGACTTGAAAATAGTGACGTGTGTAAATGACATATATCTTTAAATGGCTTGCTTCTAAAACTGCCTCTTAAATGTGAAGTAAACCCTCCATCTAAACTCAAAAAATATTTTTTTTTCTTGTCTGCTCGACGGACTTCATGATCGCAATTGTTGTAATGCTGTCCACTGCTGAAACAAAAGTTTAAAATGTTTTCTTGGTTGATTGTCCTCCAATAAGGTCAGATCACGCAGTACCAATCTCTGAAAAGATATAATGCTCGGATCAACTTCTCATGATGGGATCCACTTTGAAGGTTTATATTTAATTGATTGCTCACCTGTAATATCAGTAGGAACCTTAGAAAATTTTTTTATGATTTGTAACTTATGAAACATTCCATACAACGCTCTATGCATCCCAAACGAGTCATATTGAGGCGTTGGTACAAACGTCAGTTCTTTAGTTAGTACTGACCTTTGATCCTCCATCAGTTCTAGATGGGATAAATTGACGATTACTGTCTGGTCATGGACTGGGTTGAAGGCCCCCTGTGGCTGTCCCCTGGTTGAATCGATATGGCCGGTGACCTCGAGGGTGGCCTCGCTGCAAATTCTGTTGTGGTCCTTCAAATGTATTATTATGCACATGCTCCGTTCTGTTAATTACACTACCTACAGAGTCACTGTCGGTGTCTTCTAAAGATGAATCAAATGTCACCCGGCATTTGTTGATGTTGTTACTTTGATCCTCCATAATATACTGTTGTCTCCAAGTATATACTTGATCCTTCTCATAATCCGTGGAGTCACGTGTGAACTTCTTAATTTTAGAGGAACGCAAAGTCTCACGAAATTGACTCAACTCAGTATTTAATTGTTTCCAATTATTCTCAAAAGTAAGAGAAGGAAGATCCGCTTTCAGCTGAGTCTCTAATGAGTCTATTTTGCTCTTTAAACTTGATTCTTCAAGCATTAATCATTCAATCAAAAGCACAATTAAGTCCAATCCAAATTCATTAAAGATCATGTTCCATTTATTTAAAAATTCTGATTCATCCATAAACATGTGAGGTGTTTTCAGAACTCTCAATCCCCTAGGTATCATTTGCTGTTTCAAATATTGCGTCATAGTAGAAGCATGTAATTGTATATGGATCGCTTTCTGGTGTGTATTTTGAAAATCAGACCAGGATGATGATAATCCAACTGGATCACTAGCAGGGGGACAGCTGCAGGCAGCCGTCGACCCGATCCATGACCAGACAGTAATCATCAATTTATCCCATCTAGAATTGAAGGAGGATCAGAGGTCAGTACTAACTAAGGGACTGACGTTTGTACCAACGCCTCGATATGACTAGTTTGGGATGCATAGAGCGTTGTAAGGAATGTTTCATAAGTTACAAATCATAACAATTTTTTCTAAGGTTCCTACTGATATTACAGGTGATCAATCAATTAAATATAAATCTTCAAAGTGGATCCACCGGGAGAAGTTGATCCGAGCATTATATCTTTTCAGAGATTGGTACTGCGTGATCTGACCTTATTGGAGGACAATCAACCAAGAAAACATTTTAATTTTTCGTTTCAGCAGTGGACAGCGTTACAACAATTGCGATCACAAAGGGACATAGTAGTCCGTCGAGCAAACAACAAAAAAAATATTTTTTGAGTTTAGATGGAGGGAGTTAGAGATTTATTACAAAGGGGGTTTTTGGTATACCTTCTAGGTGAAGGCATTGCCACAGCCATGACCCCTTCACCTGTTTTAGGTGTGGTGCTCAGGGACCCTTTGCTTGGAAACGTCCCCTAGGTGTGAAAGAACCCATGGATGTGAGCCTAACCACCTTTCACACCTGTGCTTTTGTGGATACTCCTCACCCAGGTGCCCAGAACTTTGTGATTCCAGTGGAGCTCAATAGGACCTGCCCCCAGGCCTTGATAGACTCCAGGAGTATGTGGGCCTTCATTCGCCGGGAAACCGTTACCCGATTTTAAATTGACTAAGCAAAGATGGTAACACTGGCCTCCCAGGAGGGCAAGCCACATTTGAAGTCATGGTGCTGTCCTGGCTATCATATCTGGTAGTGATTGACTGACACTACCCAAATTTCAGAGCAGTATGGGCCTGGCTAACCGACGACTCCTCTAAGTTGGACCAGGAAGATTTTCCAGAGATTTTCCCCCTAATAGACCTAGATCTATATGTCAAAATTCCCAAACATGCTAAGTCCCGTAGTCGTCATTGTCAGGAAAAGCTACACTACCAACAGAATCTGAGGGCAGCTATGGGGGATGGATCTATGGAGGGGGAGCCTAGAGAGGAAACCCCTAGGGATAGCTCAGGACTCAGCGGTAGTGACCCAAATACAGCTATTCCCTTCCCAGAGTAGGAGCTAGGGGAAGACCCAGGGAGCTTCGGGGGTGGGGGGGTGGGGGGGGGAGGCCCAGCAAGAGGATAAGTCTCTTAAACATGCCCAAGAGCAGGTTTTCAAGGTAGATGGGGTTCCAGGAGGTAACAGAGTCCTCTGCAAGAACCTTTCCCTATTTTGTGCTAAAGGGAGATTTATTATACAGAGTGGCCAAGGGTGCCCTAGAGGGGGAAGAGGTAGAACAATTGATAGTCCCCCAACTCTGTTGTCAGCAGGTGTTACCGTTGGCCCATAGCCATTTATTAGGAGGACACCTGGGAGTGGAGAAAAAACTAGATCATATTTTAGCCCAATTTTTCTGACCTGGGGTCCATAAACATGTGCAGTTATACTGCCAGTCATGCCCTACCTGCCAACTTTCGTAACCCTGCCAGAGTCCGATCTGCCCCTCTAGTGCCCATGCCTATCATTGAAACCACCGAAGACAATAAATATATTTTAGTCATACTGGACTATGCTACCCGATACCCAGAGGCCATTGCTCTAAGGAATATGAAGACTACTACAATCATGAATGCCCTCTTGGAAGTATTCTTGTGGATGGGAATACCCAATGAAATCCTCACAGATCAAGGAATACTCTTTGTATCCAAAGTGATGAATCAAGTGCGTGACTTGGTCAAGGTCAAGGTGCTGAGAACATCAATATATCACCCACAGATGGATGGCTTCATTGAGTGATTCAGAAAAAACCTCTGAAACAGATGTTAAAAGAGTTAGTGCAGGAGGAAGGGAACAACTGGGACATTCTCCTACCATAACTGATGTTTGCCATTCGTGATGTACCTCAGATTTCCATGGGCTTTTCTCCTTTTGAGTTGCTCTTAGACATGGCAAGGGAAGAAGAACCCCGTGTCAGGTGTAATTTGGTGGAGTACGTTATACAAATGCAAGACTGTCTGAGGAAAGCTGGAGAAGTGGTCAAACACAGTTTACAAAAGCCCAAGTCGAGCAGGCCAGGAACTACAATCAGGCAGCCATGCACTGTCCAACTGGGGGACAGTGTTTTAGTCTTGTTGCCCTCATTCAAGAGCAAATTACTCTGTAAATGGCAGGGGCCCTTTGAGGTGGAAGAGAAGTAGAGCCTGTTAACTACAAGATTCCCCAGTCAAATAAATGGAAAAAAGCTAAAATGTATTATACTAACCTATTGAAAAAGTGGAATTCAGTAACGGCTATGATTATACAGGGAGATGATTTTGGGCTGGAAATTTCAGCCCTGTCAGATCCAGCTCAAGTCCTGATTGGAGACCGGCTCTCGGCTGCCTAAAGAGATCTAGAAGGTTTGATCCACCAGAACCTAAAGGGGTCCTCTACCCAGCTGGGATGAACCCACTTTATTTGTCATGATATCATTACTGACCTTGGGGTGGTTATCCGGCAATGACCCTAATGGATTCTGGAGGCCCAGCAACAGGTCATCACCAAGGAGATGGAAGAGATGCTTAACCAGGGAATTATAGAAGAATCTATGAGTGACTGGTCATCACCCATCGTTTTGGTTCCTAAACCTAATGGAGGCATTAGATAACATAAGACCATAAGAAATACCATACTGGGTCAGACCAAGGTCCATCAAGCCCAGTATCCTGTTTCCAACAGTGGCCAATCCAGTTCACAAGTACCTGGCAGGTTCCCAAAAAGATACATAGATTCTACAATGCTTGTCCCAGGGTAAGCAGTGGATTTCCCAGGTCCTCTTTAATAATGGTTTATAGATATTTTCTCCAGAAACTTGTCTAAACCTTTTTTAAATCCAGCTATTATACAATAACAACTTTTACTACATCCTCTGTTAACAAATTCAAGAGTTTAATTATGCAGAGTGAAAAAATATTTTCTCTTACTACTCTTAAATGGGTTACATTGTAGCTTCATTATGTGTCCCCTAGTCTTTCTACTTTTTGATGTCGTAGACAACCTCTACATTTACCTGTTCTACTCCATTCATTAGTTTATAGATCTCTATTATATCTCCCTCAGTTGTCTGTTTTCCAAGTTGAAGCACCCTAACCTTTAAACCTTTCCTCAAAGGAGTATCTTTACATCCCCTTTACTACTATGATGGCTCTTCTCTGTACCTTTTCTAATTTTCTAATTCTGGAAAGTCAATGCAGCTTCTAAACTGGAAATGTATCCCATGCCCAGAGTAGATGAGCTAATCAAGCAACAAGATGGAGCATGCTTTATATCCACCTTGGATTTGACCAAGGGATATTGGCAGGTACCCTGGACTCCGCCCACCAAGAGAAGACTGCTTTTTTGACACCCCGAGTTCTGTTCCAGTTTGCAGTGCTGCCTTTTGGATTTCATAGGGTTCCTGCCACATTTCAACACCTAATCAACAGCCTACTGAGACCACACAAGGAATATGTGGCTGCCTATCTTGATAACTTCATCATCTACAGCAGAGACTATTGACCAGCCTGCGGAAGACCAGGTTGACAGCCAACCCCAAGAAATGTTTTCTGGGTGGTCAGAATGTTTAATACCTGGGATATTTAATGGAAATGGGCAGATACAATGTCAACTACAAAAGGTAGATACCATTGCCCAGGTCCCCACCCAAAATCAAAGAAAGGGGTTTGCACCTTCCATGGATTGATTGGCTATTACTGCCGGTTCATCTCTAATTTTTCAGAGGTGTGGAGCTGTTAACCAAACTCCTCTGGAAGAGAAGTCCTGAACCTATCCAGTGGCATCGGACCTGAATCTGGCCTTCCAGTGTCTCAAAAGGCCATGTGCTCTGAACCCATCCTGATTAGCCCTGATTTCTCCCTACCATTTATTGTGCAAACTGATGCCTCAGAGATGGGCCCAGGAAGTCAGGGGTGAAGCATTCATCAGCAGGAAACTGCTTCCTTGGAAGAAGCATATGAAGTGATCGAGAAGAAAGCCCTGGCTGTCAAGTGAGCACTTGAGACCTTCAAATACTACCTACTCAGCCATCTGTTTACACTAATAATGGACCATCAACCCCTCAAGTGGCTGGCTTTATATATGGAGTCCAACGACCATATTATGCGGTGGTTTTTGAGTCTCCAACCCTACCAGTTCCAGGTCCACCATAGGGCTGGTAGGACTCACGTGAACATGGATGTTCTTTCCCAGGTGGGGGTCCCAGGTGAGGCAAGCACTCAAAGGGGCATGGTTTAGCTGAGAGAGAGGGTGTGGAATGGGGTATATATAATGTTAGCCATCCCTTTCCCAAGGGATTATCAACAGTCCCCTTTAAGAGAGTCTGCAGCCCAGAGTTCAGGGCTGGGAGGATGTAGCTCAGAGAGAGAGGTTAAGAACTCAGCAGTCTGTGGAAATAGAGAGGCCCATGGAGCCAGAAGCTCTTCCAAGGCAAGCAGTGCAAAGGAGTTCTGAGGTAGGAACTTTAACTGGTTCTGGAGGAAGGGCTGGGAGAACCATCTTGTGGAGGTCAAATAGAAGTAAAGCTGCTTTTGTTTTCCCTGAACTGCTGTCTGGCCTGTGTTGTAAAGAAAACCCCTTTCCACAGCATGCCACATTACCACAGCCATCTTAAATGAAACTACATTACTAAATGGATAGCAGCTGAATAATAACCACTATCAGTAGAGTTAGATAGAATGCCCATGTTCTGCATTCACTCTGTCCAGGCTTTAGCTGGGTAGAGGGTAATTTTACAGGGGGCACAGAAAGTTACACGCCATTATTATGCGTAAACTAGGGGTGTGCAGGCAAAGAAAATGTTGTTTCATTTCATTTCTTATGTTACTTGCAGGTTTGTTTTGTTTTATTTTGTTTTGTTTGAATACATTTTTATTTTGTTTAATTTTGTTTTTATAAAGTTCCATTTCAGAGTATTTTGTTATTTAAAGAGGTAGCTCCGGCTGATGCTTAAACAAAAAACATAGCTGAAAAGTTACTAGAGGTTTTAGGCAAATAAAACACCCAATTTGCTTTTTTTTCTCAAAATTACCCTGAAATGAATATTTATAAAAACACAATTAAACTCTTGTATTGCTGGTGATCTTTGTTCCTGTTTTCTGATTGGCCCAAAGTTTGTCTGGAGGTCGAGCTCTATGGAAAACATGTACTGGATTTTTTTTGCCTTGTGAATCTATTGATGCTTGCTGTAGACATTTACTCCAAAGATTTTTCTTTTGCCATGTTCTTGTGATAGAAATTCTTTGAAACCATGTCTAAGTACACTATCAGAGACATTTGCCAAGCCTAATCCAGCCTAATACCAAGCCTAATGTCACAAATTTGTATAGAGATACAGTCTAACTGCAGAAATGTCTTCCCATGCCCTTGGATTAGACACTCACTTTTCCTTCAGAACTCTTGACACAAAGGAACAATTCATAAATTACAGCCACATCAAACTAACTGTGATCATACAGTATGCAAGACACTTACTTTTTCAACTTTGTGACACAAGACATTGACTATATTTTGATATGTAAATGATATGCCCCTGATGCAGGTGTCCTCTGAAGCATGTTGGGATGACTTTTATTAAATCTTATTTTATGTATATTATGCAGATCTGTGGGAGCAGTTTGCTATTGGGGGGGTTATTGATGGGGACTATTCTGACAGGGATGATTGAGGGGTGGGCATGCTGCTCAGAAGTTGGGCGAGGTGTGTAGGCGTGCTGCACTGGGGATCATGTGGCTGCCTTTGAGGGATGATCGGCAGCCTTGACAGCGTGTGGTAATGTACTGTGCAGTCGACACCCATTCTCTGCCCATAGCTTGCCCGGATCCTACCCAACGATATGCTAAGTAGATTTTTACCATGCTGGTTGTTTTTAGCAACACAGAGGCCCACGCTAATGGTTAGTGTGTGGTAAATCTCATGCTAACTGCTTAGCACACTTTAGTAAATGCCCCCCTGAGGGCTGCTACTGCATTAAAGCATGTTATTTAATGCAGGTTCCGTATGGGGCAGAGGGACCCAGTAGCCTGTACTAATGCAATAGCACACTTTAGTAAATCCAGTCTGTAGTGCTGATTTTTACCACGGTCTTATTATATCAGCCCCTAAGTGGATAACAGAAAAGAGGAGATACAGTAGCAAGGTTACAAGTCTCAGTGGAAGAAGTACAATTTGAATGCTTGTCTCTGGCTTCTGCCACATTTCTTTAATCACCAAGCCACCCTTTCTTCCCTGATTTTCTATGCCAATTTTGTGTTTATAATAAGACTTCCAACTTCTTTTTTTCAGAACCAAAGAAAATGGCTTTGACAGAGAGCCTTTGCACTCAGAGCATCCAAGCAAGCGGCCCTGCACTATTAGCCCAGGCCAGCGGTACAGTCCAAATAATGGCTTATCCTACCAGCCCAATGGTCTGCCTCACCCCACTCCACCTCCACCTCAGCACTATCGTTTGGATGATATGGCCATTGCCCACCACTACAGGGACTCGTACAGGCACCCCAACCACAGGGAGCTCAGGGACAGAAACAGACCTATGGGTAAGACATGCTATGCATGTGCTCTTGGAGGTTGTTTTGTTCCTATATTTATTATGCTTCATTCTTTTCCTTTTGGCTGCAATAATGCTAGATCCACCTTGCAGCAGAACTTCAGTGTTGCCAAGATGATGCAAGCCCTTATGCATGGTCATGAGAAGAATTCTAGCTGTTGTAATGATCTTAGACATATGTATTATTATATCATAATTGATTGATTTTCAGTCTTTTAATAGAGGTGTTATATGCCCATGTTCTGGAGTTTAATCCACCAGATAAATCCAGATTGACCAATAAGATTGGCCTACTCTGTATCTTCCAGTGACTAAAGTTCTAATGTCTTTCCATGTAAGATCTTTGTATCTAGCTCAACGTTTTATTTATGTAGTACATCATATTCCAGATTGTCAAAGAGCAATGCCACTTAGATATTCTTTTTAAAATGCATCTATACCAAACATTGTTTAACCACTTTTCATCAACCAAAAATATCTATCCTTTAACACAATTTGGGCTTTATCATTCCTACAGCTCTGCTCAGCAGCCCAACAAGCAAGCCATGTTCTTCCAGTCCTTGAATGTAGATTGCTATCTCAGAACATGGCAGGGAGGGCAGAGGGTCTTGGTGCTCTAAGCCCGACAGCTATATTTAAAAGAATCCTTTTCTTTTTAACTAGCTGATTCACCAACTATTTGGAGTCTGCAAAAGTTAAACATGGCTCCAAGGAAACCTGAGGAATGTTACACAAATAAAGGTAGGGCTCACTTGAATTCTAATCAATTTGAGTGAGTATCTGGCATTGCTGCTTTTATGCATTTTTCAGGTAGACTACATGTTATTTTTACTCAGTTACACTGGGTACTTAGATGCATTAGAATGGAGAAAGGTTCAGTATTCGCTCCTAGAGAAACCCCCCAACTTCAGGTTTATGTTGATATTCGGAGGCAGATGCATTTGGGAGTATAGGACCCTGTATTAAAAAGGGCTTATCTAGTTTTATTTATTTAATCATTTTTTTATACTGCTTTGTCCTTCACGCAAAGTGGTTTACATTACAACTTGAACATTATACATAGAACAGTTGAACAGTAACTAATATTGTACAAAGAACAATTGAAGATGATGCAGGGTAAAGATAGTGTAAAAACTATGTACAGAGTTATGGCAGTAAGAGATAACTATATACAATTTATTGCATCATGTTTAATGTTTACCAGTTCATAGCTATAGGTTGTACTAGGTGACTTGGATCATGTCATTTTCGAATGGTTAGGTAATATGTCCAAGGTGATTTGTGTAGAGAAGGATTTTTAGTTTCTTTCTAAAGTCCTTAATGTCTGAATTTGCACGCATGTCATCTGGGAGGGAGTTCCATAGTGATGGAGCATAGAATGATACTGCTCTTCCAGAGGTGGTTTGTATGGTCTTTTGGTATCCAAGGGGTGGGATAATGATATTCTTGTTGTTATTTCTCCTGGGTCGGGTACTTGTATCTTTTGTTATAGTGTCTTGTAGGATATATGCTGATAGTTGGTGAATGATCTTGAATATGATTAGTAGTCAAAAGGACTTGCTAATCCAATAAGCCCAAGATTCAACAGCATTATGCAAAATTCCTTCTGACAGCCGTGGCACTCTCTGGATAGTGCCAGGGTGGTTTGTGGATGGAGCTGGCACTTTATTTATTTATTTATATTCTCTTATATACTGTGCTATTCTGCATCAGTGCAGTTTACATTGAACAGGGCATTATAACTTGGAGATAGCTATTTTACAGGGAACATGGGCTATGGAGAGTTAAGTGGCTTGCCCAAGACCACAAGGAGCACCTGTGGGAGTAGAAACCCCAGTCCTTCCAGCCTAAGGTTGCTGTCCTCTAGTGGGATTTGAACCCCCAACCTTCTAGCCTGAAGTACTTTGCCCCAACCACTAGGCCACTCCTCCACTTAGCCAGATAGTGGCAATTTCCAGGGCCATTCTGCAGATAAGTATCCACATAGCTGAGGACAGGAAATAAGCTTCCCTGTGTATGCAAATTGGCTATCTGGGTATCTGAAAAGAGCCGTTATCTGGATAACCTCTGCCGCTAACAGCAAAATCCAGATGTTCAGGGCAGCCATTCTCCGGATACTGCTACTAAACATCTTGATTTTCTTTACCTGTGACAGCCACAGGCTAATAGTTTCTCTCCAGTTATATTAGAATATTCATGCATTGTAAAGAAATACCTGAAGATTTGAATAAGAAGCCTGGTACCTGTCGATGTGCCTTAAACTAAGAGTAGAAGTAAAGGAGGAGGATATTATCTTTCTACTCTCTAGGATATTTCCTAGATTACACTTAGAATACAAGGTCCAGTTCGACACCCATCCTCAAAACAGCGATTAAAACATGAAAAAAGCTACAAACTTCATTAAAAGTTTGCAGTTAACATGCAATAGCTGCAGAATCTCTATGGTAATCATAAAGAGCATTTCTGAAACTTGGGGGAGGACATTTGTACTGCTAGTGCAGGGCAATGGTCAATTACTCCTCTGGACTGTTATTTAAATATACTCTATGTGGGTAATTCTACAAGGAACCGCCTAGATTTACATGTGAACAACTCACAGAAATCTTGTCATTTTAATCATATACACACAAAGCAGGCATTATGCATGCAAATGGCATGGAAGCCACTATGTAAGTTCATGTGCACCTCTGACCATGCATGCTTTCATTGTGGGCATACATAGGGGCAGAGATTTTGGTGGAGTGTGGGTGTAAATGATAAAATCCTAGAGTTTACAAATTTAGGTGTAGGCATTTCATTTCATTTATTAAAACTTGATATAGCGCCCTTAGTGGGGGACAGCAGAGCTGGTGTAAGTGATCACACCTTAAATTAACATACATTTTCAGGTATTTATCTGTGTAGTCTATAACGTCAAGTATGTGTGTACTTAAGACTATAATTCAGGCATTAAAATGTGCATTACCTAGGTAGGAGTTTCTAACGTGACCTTCCACGTGTGGGTAAACTTATATGCATTTTTCCATAATGTATGTGATTTTATCAGCATTCAGTGGAGGCAGCCTGGGAACAGGGTCATGGTAGAAATTTCTACAACATGGATAGTATTTTATTTTAAAAATTATATGCATTGTTTTAGTTAATAAAATTACCCAAAGAAATAAGAGGCTCAAATCTCTGTGGGACATTTTCCTTAGAGTATCTTCATGTATTAGTATACAAGAGTTCTAGGGGATGAGCACTAACTTTTCTCATTTTGTTTGGTTACTTGAAAAAGAAAACCAATAAAATGGAAGAAAAATAAGCAGAAAGCAAAAGAAAAAATATTGGCTGTAAGCCCCAGTGCCGTACCAAGTCATAAGTGTGCCCTGTGGACTTGCAAACCTGGCACCACCCCCCCTCCCATGACGTCAGACAATTGTTATTTGCCCCATGTCCAGTATAGCCACCCTGCCCCTATCCCCCCATGCCCAGCATAGCCACCCTGCCCTATCCCCCCATGCCCAGCATAGCCGCCCTGACCCTATCCCCCCATGCCCAGCATAGCCGCCCTGCCCTATTCCCCCATGATCAGCATAGCTGCCCTGCCCCTATCCTCCCATGCCCAGCATAGCTGCCCTGCCCTATCCCCCCATGATCAGCATAGACGTCCTGCCCCTATCCTCCCATGATCACCATAGCCGCCCTTCCCTATCCCCCCATGCCCAGCATAGCTGCCCTGCCCCGATCCCCCCAGGCCCAGCATAGCTGCCCTGCCCCTATCCTCCCATGCTCAGCATAGCCGCCTTGCCCTATTCCACCATGATCAGCATAGCTGCCCTGCCCCTATCCCCCCATGCCCAGCATAGCCGCCCTGCCCCATACCCCCATGCCCAGCATAGCCGCCCTGCCCTATCCCCCCATGCCCAGCATAGCTGCCCTGCCCCTATCCTCCCATGCCCAGCATAGCTGCCCTGCCTCTATCCCCCCATGCCCAGCATAGCTGCCCTGCCCCGATCCTCCCATGCTCAGCATAGCCGCCCTGCCCCGATCCTCCCATGCCCAGCATAGCCGCCCTGCCCTATCCCCCCATGCCCAGCATAGCTGCCCTGCCCCTATCCTCCCATTCCCAGCATAGCTGCCCTGCCCCTATCCCCCCATGCCCAGCATAGCCCCCCTGCCCCTGTCCCCCCATGCCCAGCATAGCCTCCCTGCCCCTATCCCCCCATGATCAGCATAGCCGCCCTGCCCCTATCCTCCCATGCTCAGCATAGCCGCCCTGCCCTATCCCTCCATGCCCAGCATAGCCGCCCTGCCCCTATCCTCCCATGCCCTGCATAGCCACCCTGCCCTAGCCCCCCATGCCCAGCATAGCTGCCCTGCCCCTATCCTCCCATGCCCTGCATAGCCGACCTGCCCTATCCCCCCATGATCAGCATAGCCGCCCTGCCCCTATCCTCCCATGCTCTGCATAGCCACCCTGCCCTATCCCCCATGCCCAGCATAGCCGCCTTGCCCTATCCCCCATGCCGCCCTGCCCCTATCCTCCCATGCCCTGCATAGCCCGCCCTGTCCCTATCCTCCCATGCCCTGCATAGCTGCCTTGCCCTATCCCCCATGCTGCCCTGCCTCTATCCTCCGATGCCCTTCATAGTCACCCTGCCCCATCCCCCCATGCCAGGCATCTCCCCATCTTACCCCACCTCCTCATGTCTAGCTGGCTCCCCCCTGCTTTGCCTGCCCGGTTTGCTCTTGCCCCACCGCTGCATTTCCTGTTCCATTAGTGGCAGTGGCAATGGCAACAGTGGACCTCCAATTAAGAAAAAAAACCCTCTGTCTTTCCGACACACTTGCATGTCTAGCTGATCCCTCCCTCAGGATCAGTCCAGCCGTGCAAGTGCAGAGTCGCAAAGACCCCACTTTTTTAAAAAAATTGGAGGCCTGCTGCCAAGGGACCAGGAAAAGCGGCAGCGGGGCAAGAGCATGCCGGGCAGGCATGCATGGGAGCCGATACTAGCAACCCTAAATGCCACCCCTATTTTTTTGCACCCTGTGCGACTGCACTGCTCACACAGGCATAGGTATGGCACTGTAAGCCCCTGCCCTTTGTAAACAAACACACCTTTAAAAAATCCTACATAGCGGACCCTATTTATTACCCTTCTTGCTAATTCTTCATAAGCATTATCAGAGGAGCTGAGGCCAAAGGCATCTTACCTATCTGGGACAGGTTTTTTTTTTCCAGTGTACTAGAACAAAGGGAGAAGGGACTAGGTTTTTTTTAATGTATAAGATGCATTTTTACAGTGTCCTGGGGCTGGGACTTGTATACAGTTAAATTTTGAAAAGCAAACAAGTAGAAGAAAATTAAAATTAATTGTATTCTTCTCTTTTGTTTTTCAAATCAAAGTACTTCCAGAGTTTGCTTTCCCTTTAAAATACTCTTGGAAAAACTGCAGGGGGGGGGGGGGAAGTATCTCTACACTTTGTAGAAATTTGAAAATTGCCCTTTTAAAGAGAAGCGAAAGTAATTGCACTCTCCAGATATATCAGTGTTCCCTGCATCATGCTCATAGGAGGCTTAGGAATGAGCCAGCAGCACATATAATTGGAGACATTACTTCAAAAATGCCAAACAATCTTTCTAGCCAAACGGGAATTAAACAAAGCCAGGCATAATTTTGTAAGGTTAAGGATCAATATATTTTAACACCTTCAAATTGTGGTATCTTTACTCAGCAGCTGATAGTGCTACAGAATTCACTTGAAGGTGGCTGATCCCTTATCCAATTATAGTTAAGTGGATTTTCTGCTGGCTTATTTGTTTGTCACATTATTGAACAGTCCGAAACTTAAACAAATACGTTGCGTCTTTAAGTTAGGACTGCTATTAGTGGTGTGTACAGCCAAAATAATGTTTGGTTAGTAATCATTTGGAACAGAGTTTTAGCAATTTTAATGTTTTTTCTTTTTCATGTTTTCGCATGTATTCATCTTAGTTATGTACCTTCTATATGTGCTACAACGTTATTGCATGCAAAATTCAATTGCACAAGTGTTAATTTGTAGTTCTATGGATACACAAGCAATTTGTGCACAAAGGAATATATTTACTGAAGCCATGTTACCAGTGCTTGTGACTACATTACTAATGTGGGCGACCCATGCTATCTTCAGGGGGCACGTGCGTCCATCTTCCTGCAGGTCATGTGGTGCAAAGAGGCACTGAGGTTGCCTTAAGTGTACCTGCGCTAACAGCAGTAAACACGGTTAGCATGAGCTACTAATGTCTGTGCTGTGAATAGTTGTCAAGCACCTACACTCTGCCCCTGACTTTTCTATTCCCCGCCTCATCGCATGTTGCCTGGCTAGCATAGGATTTTCAGTGTAGGGCCCTGTGCTACTTTTTAGCAAACTGCTCTTACTGCACACTAAACTCCGTTCTACCCGATAGTCCACTTTAGGAAGCATGCCCCAAAGATTTTTTAGTTCCCAGATTAATTTATTTTCTTAACTGCTATATATGGAGTATGGCTTAAATGAATAAACTTAACTGCATAACACTATCCAATTAACTTTAGGCCCTTGCCCCAGAACACCTTCTAACTTTCTTCCTCCTAAATGGAAAACTTTTGATCAGGCCTTGAAATGTCTCATCAGACTTTATATGGAGGATAAAAAAACAAATTAAATGACTAACTCCAAAGTTAACTGCATAAATCATTTTGAATGTTGGCATTATCAAACTTTTTAGGGGTAGTTACTGAAGTGTGTTACGGTAATCATGCATGATATTTGCCCCTTACTGCACATAAAGGGCAAAAGTGTACATTATTTTACTGTGATTCACAATTTTTTTACCACACCACATGGTGAGTAATAATGATATGCAACTTCATGTAAAACACTTCATTTTTATTCAAATAGAATAACATAGCTTGCGTTGATCATTGCAGGCCATTTTATTTTTGTAAAATAACACTGTCTTAAAGCTGGCTTTATTTTTCCTGGCAGGGGGCATTGGACCACTAACATGTCTCCCTGGGCCAACCACTAGGAGTCACAGGCACCATTTTGAACCTGGTGGTGGCCTGGGTGAGAGTGAGTGGGGATTGCTCCTGTCCAGATCCCACTAGACCACCAGGGACCAACTGGGACTATCAGGCCTGGGAGGCTTTTAGGGGATGGGAGGTATTGTGTCAGTGGTCTGTGATGCTGGTGGTCTTAAGGGGAAGACTTTTATTGTGGCTTGGGGGTCCAAGGTATATTTGGGAAAGGGGTATTTGGGGAAATCCTGTTTGTTGATCCTCTCCTCTGGCAATGGCAAACCATGGATTTTTTTACACATCACTGGCTCCTTTAAGAATGCCACCTGGGGCATCAAGCCATGTGCTAGCAGTCCCGAACAGTTTTGGAAAGAACATTGAGAAGATGATTTTTTAAGACAATTTCACAGGTAAAGCAGTGCTTTACTTGCAGAAATGTTTTTTTTACAAAATTGTTCATCCAATATTTGAGTAATATTTTATACATAGAACATGTAAAAGCCAATTTTATATAGATTGTGGAAAGATAAATTAAAATATCCAGGTCAGGCAATGTAAAGATGCCACTGTGTTTTACAAAGGCTCTGCTAAATGTAGAGCCTCTTGCAAAATATGTCTAAGAACATGTAGGCCTGCATGTCGATGTCTCACTGTATCCAGCAGCATAATCAATTTTAAAAAGCTACATATGAGGGGAAAAAATTGTACAGCTTCCCCCAAATGTGCATAGGAGCAGCTTTTTAAAATCGCTGCTCCTAGGCAACATCCATCTCCCTTATCCCTGATGCTATCTCTTTAAATATAACCGGAGTCACTTACATGAGCATGACTCCGGTCGGCCTGCATGTACAAGCCTAGCCAGGCTAACTCAATCAAGGCTCTTGAATGGAGCCGCAGTGCCATGGCGTCCAGTTGCCATGGTGGAGCCGCAATCCCCGGCCGCCAAAAGGAATTTTCATTCTCTGCAGCCCAACCCCCTATCTGGCCTCCCAAGTCCAGGGTTGGGCTGCAGGGGATCCTCTCTACCCCCTCCCCACTTTGCTTCTTCCCAGGCCTGCCAGAACCACCCATCTAGGGGAATTTATTCCACCTCAGAGATGGAATAAGTTCTCCATTCATGCAGCTGGCCCAGGACATACAGGGCCGACATTGGAATTGGCCCTGTACGTCGGGGCCGCGACCGCCCACTGCCCACCCAAACTCCACTCCTTTCCTGCCCCCATCTAACCTCCCCGTACAACATATGGGGAAGTTAGTTGGGGTCAGCAGAAGGGTAGAAAAGCAGGGATGGATGTCCCAATGGGACATCCATCCCCACTATTTGCGGCTCAGAATGACCCCCTCTGTATCTAGCACAGAAGGATATTCAAACAAGGAATATATAAATATACTGAAGTAAATAATCATAATGAATTTGAGACCCCACCATATACACCTATGTAGCCAGTCCTCTTTTTTCAGTGAAATATTATGATGACTAATTAGTTATATGAACCAATGTATATTCTGTGAGATTACAGTCTCTGACTTATTTCTGTCATTATTTTGGTCAGTGATGGAGATATAAAAATGCTACTATAACATAATAACATAAAACAATAGCTATGAAAACCTGGCATTTGCTGCAAAGTCACACGGTAGGTACGAGGTGGGGGGGGGGGGGCGTTCACTGCATCACCTCTGAAGATTCTATAGAGGAAATGCTAGGACTGTGTTGCACAAGCTTTGTGGATGCGGCTATCACTAGCCATAGAGGTGGCAATAACTAGAAGTATTAGTAGTATTGATCATTTGTATAGCGCTACAAGGCGTCTGCAGCACTGTACAGACACATGTAAAAGAAGGCCCCTGCTCATCAGAGCTTAGAGTCTAGGCAAGACAGACAACACAATAGTTAAAGAGAAGGATATATCTAGGGGAACGGCAAGGAAACACATAGGAGACTAAGCGGATCAGGATCCAAAAATGGCCTCAAAGAGATGAGCGCTCAGCTTGGATTTGAAAAGGGCTAGAGATGAACTTGGCGCACAGACTCAAGTCATTTGTTTATTTTATTTTATTTTTTTATTTATTTATTTACATTCTCTTATATACCGCACTATTCGGCATCAGCGCGGTTCACATAGAACAAAAAGTCTCAGTACAATAACATGCATGAGTTTACAGATAACAAGGGAAGGAACTTGGATAACAGGGGAAACTATTTACAGTCTATTTACAGATATAATACTACAGCATGGCTACAAGTTATTAGGAACAGGTGCTAATAATATGTTCAATAAACAAAGCGATTCGTCCTATTTCTGTTATTGAGATACCATGGAACTGAATAGCTGGGAGGAATCACTGAAGTCGATGGGTGTAAATGGCTCAATAAGATGTTTGTTAAAGAGGTGGAATTTGAGGGCTATCCTGAATTGTGTTAAGCTGTCAATGGCCCGTATGCCAGGAGGTAGTGTATTCCAGCACCTAGGGGCACAGAGGGTAAAGGCTCTATTGGCTGTGGAAGAAGAGCAGCTTGTAAGGGCCTTGGGGAGTTTTAAGGAGTTGATGGCTGATGATCTTCTTGCTCTGTTTGGTGAAGTGGTATGGATAAGGTCAGATAAGGAAGGAGCAGAGAGCTTATTGAGGGCTTTGAACGTGAGAAGTAGCGTTTTGAAGATAATTCTAGCCTGAACGGGTAGCCAATGTAATTGAATCAGCAAAGGAGTAACATGGTCAGTCCTGGCAGCCCCGTGGAGTATCCTTGCTGCGGCATTCATAGCCAGCTGTAATGGGTTTAAAGTGGATTGAGGAAGACCTTGGAGAATGACATTGGCGTAATCGAAGTGTGGTATTATCAGTGCCTGGTATATAGTCCTGAAATCTTTTGGTTCTAGCATGGAGCGTAGGTGTCTCAGGGAACGGATCTTGTAATATATTGTTCTGACTGTGTTTCCTATGTGGGACTTCATATCCAGGCGTTGATCCAGAGTGACACCTAGGTAGCGTATTGAGGGTTTGGATTGCAGTTCCGCTTCCTTAGTTCTGATAGATTGTGGTGGGGTGAAGTTGGGGTTCCTAGTGATAAAGAGAACTTCAGTTTTCTTATGTTGAATACGAAGGTTTTGAGAGAGCAACCACTCAGAAACTGCGTTGAAGCAGTTTATTAGGGGGGAGAGATCCAAGCGATCAGTGGAGATGGGAGTGTAAAGTAGAACATCGTCGGCATACAGCATACAGTCGACATTAAATGACCGTATGATCTTACAGATTGGTTGCATGTAGACGTTAAATAGAAGGGCAGAGAGTGAAGAACCTTGAGGGACTCCCTGATCTAGGCGGAAGGGTTCTGAGGTTCTGCCTCCTGAGCGGACATGCTGCCATCTTCCGGATAAGTAGGACCTGCACCATTCAAGCGCTGTTCCAGTGATGCCCTTCTCAGTTAGCCTCATTAAGAGGAGATCATGATTCACTGAATCAAACGCTGCTGCGATGTCCAGAAAGATGAGGGCAAATCCTTGGCGGATGTTGTCTATGCCAGTGATTATCTTGCTGAGGAGTATGGTGAGGAGAGTTTCGACTCCGTGATATTCCCTGAAGCCATGTTGGCAGGGGTCAAGCGGAGCAGTGGTGTCAATATGGTCCTGTAACTGTCGTTGGACCTCCTTTTCGATGATCTTAGCAAGTAGGGGTATGCTAGAGATAGGCCTATAGGACTCGACCTTTAGGGGGTCGAGTTTGCAGTTTTTCAACAGGGGTCTAATTGAAGTGTGTTTAAGGGCTGAAGGGAAAGATCCTGTTGAAAAGGAGAGGTTCATTATGGAGGCAATAACTGGGCTGAAGTGGCTGCGGAGCTCCTTGATCCAGAAGGCAGGGCATGGATCAGACTGAGATGTGGTGATGTTGAGTGCAGTAATAGTGTCTTCGATTCCTTTCTTAGAAGGAATAGAGAATGTAGAAAGAGCTCCAGGGGTGACCCGCCCAAGGGTGGTAGTTGTTGTAGTGGTTCTGTTAATAAGGCACATCTTAGATTGTAAGTGTGCTGCAAAATCTTGAGGGTGTATTTCAACTTGCGGCCCGGAGGATGGTTCCTTAGATAGGCATAAGGAGCAGCAAGATGGAAGGATGGAAGTCTGGACTTGGTGGTAGAAGAGAAGGGCACAGATAGAAGGGATCTGCCAGAAGAGCAGAGTTCCCAAGGAGGGTTATAGGGAAAGATAAGAGAGGAAAAGTAGCGAGGAACAACAGAATGAGTGTACTTATAGGTCAGTAGGAGAAGTTTGAACTGGATATGGAAATGGATAGGGAGCCAATGAAGCAATTTGAGAAAGGGGTTATATGAGCATATCAAGGCTGGTGAAAGATTAGCCTCGCAGCTGAGTTTTGAACAGATTGAAGGGGAGAGAGATGATTCAGAGAGAGACCAGCAAGGAGGAGGTTGCAGTAGTCTAGATGAGAGGTGACTAAAAGGTGGATAAGTATCTTAGTGTGTAAAGAAAGGAAGGGACAAATTTTGCCAGTGTTATAGAGAAAGCTAAAACCTATTGCTTCTATCTGTTGGATGTGTGCAGAGAAAGAGTAGAGTCAAAGATGACCCCAATGATGTGAGCTGAGGAAACAGGGAGGAATGTAGTGTTATACACAGAAATAGAGAAGGGAGGAAGGAGGGAGGTGGATTTATGGGGAAAGATATGGAGCTCAGTTTTGGCCATTTTCACTTTCTGATGGTAGTGAGACATCCAGACAGCAATTTCATATAAGCAGGCAGAGATCCGGGCCTAGATTCCTGGAGAGATTTCAGACACAGAGAGGTAGTCTGCGAGTCGTCAGCATAAAGATGGTATTGAAAACCATGGCACGAAATAAGTACACCAAGGGACTGAGTGTAGAGAGAGAAAAGGAGAGGTCCAAAGACAGAGCCCTGAGGTACACCAACTGAAAGTGGGATGATGGTAGAGGAGAAACCACCAGAACATACACTAAAAGTATGATGGGAGAGATAAGAAGAAAACCAGGACAGAACAGAGCCCCTATATCCAAGTGAGGACACGGTATCGAGGAGAAGGTGGTGGTCAACAGTGTCAAATGCAGCAGAAATCTCAATAAGGTTGAGAATCAAGTAGAAGCCTTTAGATTTGGTGAGGAACAAGTTATTGAAGACTTTGGCATGAGTTGTTTCTGTGGAATGTAGAGAATGAAAGTCAGATTGCAGTGGGTCTAGAAGGTCCTGAGAGGAAAAATTCAAGACAGTGGTGGTGAACTGCTCATTCAAGTAGTTTTGAAGCAAAGGAGAGGTGAGAAAGAGGTCAATAACCGGAAGGACAGGTAGAATCTAGTAAAGGCTTTTTGAGTAGATCATCTGTGAAGCCTGCTGAAAGAGCAGCTACCATGGTATATGAACATCCCTGATAGGTTCCATACTCAGAACACCCATTCTACGCCTACATCCCTCCCATTCAAGCAACTACCATGTGAAATGCAGACATGATGGAAAATCACCACGATGCCTGCATTTTTCCTCTTGTTAGATGTCTTCACAGCATGGTGATGAACTATCATTAAAATCATCTGTAATACATGAAGATTGGAGGATGGCCAGTGCAACACCAATTTTAAAAAGAGTTCCAGGGGTGATCCGAGAAACTACAGACCGGTGAACCTGATGTCAGTATTGGGAAAAATGCTAGAAACCATTATAAAGAACAAAATTACTGAACATGTAGATAGTCATGACTTAATGGGAGACAGCCAACATGGCTTTAGCCAAGGAAGGTCTTGTCTTACTAATCTGTTATATTTTTTGAAGGTGTGAATAAACAGGTAGACAAAAGGTGAGTCAGATGATATAGTGTATCTGGCTTCTCAGAAAGCCTTTGACAAGGTCCCTCATGAGAGACTCTTGGCGAAATTAAAAAGTCATGGAATAGGAGGCAGTGTATTATTGTGCATCAGGAACTGATTAAAAGATAGAAAGCAGAGGTTAGGGCTAAATGGCCAATTTTTCCAATGGAGAAAGGTGAATAGTAGAGTACCCAAGGATCTGTGCTGGGTCCGCTGATTTTTAACATATTCATAAATGACCTGGAAATGGAACTAACGAGTGAGGTAATCAAATTTGTAGATGACACAAAATTATTCAAAGTTGTTAAAACCCAAGAGGATTATGAAAAATTGCAAGAATATCTTGATAAATTGGAAGACAGGATGTTCAAATGGCAGATGAAATTTAATATGGATAAGTGTAAAGTTATGCACCTAGGAAAGAACAACCCAAACAATGGTTACACGATGCAAAGTTCTATACTAGGAATCACCACCCAGAAAAAAGATTTAGGCATCATCGTGGATAACATGTTGAAACCCTCTGCCAGTATGCAGCAGCGACCAAGAAAGCAAATAGAATGTAAGGAATCATAAGGAAAGGAATGGAGAATAAAGCAAAGGATATTATAATGCCGCTATATTGTTCCATAGTGCAACCGCACCTTGAATATTGTGTGCAATTCTGGTTGCCATATCTTAAAAAGGATATAGCATTCTTAGAAGAGGTACAGAGAAGAGCCATCAAAATGGTGAAGGGGATGGAAGAATACCTCTGTGAGAAGAGGCTAAAAAGGTTAGGACTTTTCAACCTGGAAAAGAGATGGCTGAGGAGAGATATGATAGAGGTCTATAAATTAATGAATGGAGTGGAATGGGTAAATGTAGATTTATTTATTTTATTTACATTCTCTTATATACCGTGCTTTTCTGCATCAGTGTGGTTTACATTGAACAAACTGAAATTACATTGAACAGGGCATTATAACTTGGAGATAACTATTTTACAGGGAACATGGGCTATGGAGGGTTAAGTGGCTTGCCCAAGACCACAAGGAGCACCTGTGGGACTAGAAACCCCAGTCCTTCCAGCCCAAGGTTGCTGTCCTCTAGTGGGATTTGAACCCCTGACCTTCTGGCCTGAAGTACCTTACCCCAACCACTAGGCCACTCCTCCACTCCAAACATAGATTGATTGTTTACACCATCAAAATATAGAAAGACTAGGGGTCATGCAATGAAGCTACAGTGTAACCTATTTAAGACTAATAAGAGAAAATATTTTTTTCACTCAACGCGAAAACCGGAGGATGTAGTAAAAGCTGTTAGTGTAGCTGACTTTAAAACAAGTTCCTGGAGGAAAGGTCCATAAACCATTATTAAAGGGGACCCAGGAAATCCACTGCTTGCCCCAATACAAGCATTGTGGAACCTGTGTCCTTTGGGGAAATTGCTAGGTAGCTGTGACCTAGATTGGCCACTGTTGGAAACAGGATACTGGGCTTGATGGATCTTGGTCTGACCCAGTAAGGCATATCTCATGTTCTTATGATCCCACGTTAGCACCCTGAAGACATCTAATGCTCTATGCCCCAGAACGTATTAAACTAGGTCAGATCAATGAACTATCAATCAAGCATCCTATGTCTGATCCTTGCAGTTTCCTCCATTGTATGACCAACTAACAGGCCGTTACAGAAAGTGGGCACTGAAGTCGCACGCTATCAGCTTTTTACGCTTGTTTGTAGCACACTGATAGCACATGACTTCAGCATAGCTATGTAGAAAGGAGCTAATATGCAAATAAGCCATGCATTAAACTGTGTGGAAAATGGCAGCGTTAAACTGTGAGAGCAAGCCAAACACATGCACTCAAGAAATCAGCTCTGGTTGGCATATTCTCCCCGAGAAATGGGCACTGCATGGCTAATTTGCATATCAGCCCCAACAGGATTTTTATGGCATCAGGGGTGATCGTGGCATCGGGAAAAACCCCCAATGCCATCAAAATACTGTTGAGGGCCAGTGCTCTGACAGAAAGTCACTCCCTGGTGGTCTAGTGGTCCCAGAATCCCCAACCCTCCACCTCCCATCCCACTTAAAAAAACAACAACCCTAACCTGGTGGTCTAGTGGCCCCCGAACCCCCTACCCCCATCCCACTTAAAACAAAACTAACCTTGTAGTCTAGAGACCTCAGAACTCCCTCCCGGTATCTTTTAAAGCGGGAGCACCGCCTATATGCTCCTGCTCTCAGTCCACCATCTTGGAAAATGGTGGTGCCTGGTCCTGTGTGGTCCATCCTGTGATGCTCCAGGTGAGGTTAGACTGGCAGGATGCACCATGCACAGACACATACACTACCGTTTTCCTAATACCAGGAGCAGGTTTGAAGCATTTTGGGAGGGGATTCTGGGGCTGTTAGACGACTAGGTTCGTTTGTTTTTTTTAAGTGGAATGGGGGGTGGGGGGTTCTAGAGCCACTAGACCACCAGTTTAGGGTTTTTTTTAAGTGGGATGGGGGTGGTGGGATTGGGCTACTAGACCACCAGGGAGTGACTTTCTGTCGGGGCACCGGCCCCTGAGAGTATTTTGATGGCATTGTGGGCTTTTCCCGATGCTGCAATTGCCTCTGATGCCATAAAAATCCTGTTGGGAGCACGTTCTAGAGGTTTAAGCCAACTCAGACCCAGGCATATACAGACTGGCGCTAAAGCTGGTTGTGAAATCCTCTATGCCTGTTTCTGCATCGGGCGCAGCAATCATTTGCATATCAGATTATTACGAGCAGCTGTTTTGCCTGCAATTTAAATACATTTAAATACTCATGGCGTTAATTGAACACTAGTTTTTCCATCGCCATTTCCGCGCACATCCGTCTCTTTTCTGCCTTTGACGTTAGCTTAAATGTGCTTAAAATGTGCTTAAACTTGCCGTTTTCGGTGCTTAAGGCCCCGCTAGTTTTCTGCATCGGCCTGAAAGGTAGAGTCTGCAAAATCTGCACTTTAAGTTCTTTCTCGCTTTCTTCAGCTCATTTAATTGGGACAGTACCACAGTATGAATGAACCCGTTGGCAACTACTCCTACTCACACCAGTAAGTGACATCTTTCTATCACTTTTATCTGTGTGTAACATTTTACAGAATAATAATAGTCTGTGGATAATTGATCTGCCCTGTCTTTGAAAGGAGGTGATGCATTTCTAGCTACTGGTTGTTATAGCTCATTTAAGAAATATTCCAAATAAATAAATATATAGATAGTCATAAATGTGAAATTCAAATAGCAAAAGGTGACCATCTATAATATCCAAACAGGAGTAGACAAAGAGGCATGGAGAATGGATAAAACAATATAGAGTATGTTTTCACAACACATTAGAAAAATTGTGTGAAGATGCACTAGTGGAGAAGTGTGAGATGCTCTTGTCTCTTCTAATGTGTACTGAGCTGTGCTCAGTGGTATCAATGAAATACTCCCATGTGAAAAACCATGCACAAACCTTTTGTAGTATTTTTTTCTTTGCAATGTGAAATACTGGATGCACTGTAGCAGTCAATCAGTATGTCATGTATAATCAAAGCAACATTTGACTCCAGAACATGGGAAATACTTCTATAGGCAGTGCCAAACAAACAATTGGAAACACACACACACACACACACACACACACACACACACACACACACACACCAATTCACCAACAAATAGGAAAATTCAGTACCAGCTGATGTTTCGGCATTGCCTGCTTCAGGGGAATGTAAACATCAATAATATACTTATCTTTGCACTGTCCTTAAAGTGACCATCTGGGTCACTACTTTAGGCTGATCAACATCAGAAAGGAGCTCAACTCCCACCAGAAGCATACTGGCTTAACACTTTAAGGGATGCCAGCCAGTAGGGAACTGACTGGCAGCCTCGTTCTCATCTGACAGATATCTGGACACTCAGCTTATCGTAGGAGCCGAGTTATGTTGAAGATCTGTTGATGCAAGAAAAAGAAAAGGAAAGTGAGCTTATTCTAGCACAAAAAGTGCTTTTCACAAAAATGCAGAAACAGCATTTTAAGACTTAAGTCCTAAAGGTTCCATTCACTACAAATAGTATATCCCTGTGATACCTTTTATGTTTATTCAATTTGCTAACTGCCCTTCACATAAGAAGCAGGACGGTGTACAAAATATAAAACAAATTAAAAATTGTAATCACCTTTTTAATGTGGTATATCACCTTACCTATGAGAAAAAAAACCCACAGTACTGAAAAGGTGTGGTGTTATTATTCCAAATGAGTTAAAATGGGCAAATATGCGGGCTTTGTGGTTCTCATGCTTAAAGACCAGATCATTTTACCCACATACAGTTTGGCATATGGCAAAATAAACCACACTGTACGATCGGTAGTTAATTTTATGCTGAAGCCAACTGATTGCTAAAGACTGGGGGACCTCAAAGACTTCAGTTTTCATTGAGAATGCACATATTGTACAGTGATGGTGTGGAGAAAGCTTTGCAGGTGCCTGTGTTGGATCCATCAAGGGACAGATACTCTGATGTTAGAAGTATGTATAAATGCAATGCATGAATATTAAGCAAACACCAAATGCAGCTGGAAAATCTGCCCTAGCCAATGCTCTAAGAATCAAAGCCCAAATCTCCTACTAGTGAAATTCCTTCAGCTTTTTCAAGGCTGTACTATAAAATATCAAGTATTTATGTAGATGAGAGATGACCGATTATTTTCAATCTTTGTGGATATCCCAGGCCTCATATCCAAAGAGCTTTTCAGCATCAGTCCACCGCCACCAGGAAAGTTTATGTATTTATTTTTTACCAGCTTGTCAGCTGGAAGAAGATGAAAAAAAAAATCCCAAAAAATGGCACATCCATCTGTTCTTCCAAGGATCGGGGAGCTTTGGTTGTTGATTCTAAAGCACTGGCATAATTTACAACAGCAGTTGTTTTTTTCTGAATATTTATGCCTTACTTTCCTATGTGATTCTAACATGAATGATCTTGTGGTCCACTAATATTTAGGTACCTGCATGTAGGCACCAAGCAGGTATTGTACAGTGTGATGATATTTTTTAGAAATGTGCCGTGATCTCGCAAAAAACAGGAAATGAGGATGTTATCATAATTTCCTGGTTCCTGTCAATAGTGCACACTATTTGCAAGAGTGTGCTTTATCAAGCAATAGTGCACACTCTTTCACGAGTGTGTGCACTATTATGTAAAAGCATGCACTATTCGTGCAAATGAGTACGCATTATTGAGGGAAAATGATATGAGCAAAAAAAAAATAGAAAACAAAACAAAATGAAGTGAAAATGTTTGGCCTGCACATTTGTAATAATTTTATAAATTCATTTTTGCATGTATATGCTAGTCTTTTATAAAGACACTTAGGTGCCTTTGTGTCTTTATAAAATTATGCCTATGTAGATGCCTGCTTCTCATTTAAACTAGGTTCCCGTATATAAAGTTACCGTTCATGTGTGCTCTCAATGAATATATGTACAAACCTTTGAGGTTCCCTGCTCCACTAAATTACTCAGCTCTGGCATAAGAAAGATTGCTGACTGTTGTACTGGTTTGTTTTTCAGTGTCTTTGTGCCCGAATGTATGTGGGTAAAAAGCTTTGGCACCAGACCCACTAAGTAAAACAGTTTCTTACTCCCTGGTCAAGTTAATTCCTCCCTTTGGCTCATTTTTAGGGGTATGACTGTTCCTTTTCAGAATTGCAGGATTTTTTTTCATAGATAATGTGATGATACATTAGCATGGGGACATTGAGACTAAAACAATGATGGGTACATCTTCTTCACGTCATCTTATGTGTCAGATCTTCAGCATGACTTGTCTCAGGACAGCTGAATGTCAGCATGAAAATGGGGCGTTGACTGTCAGATGAGAATTAGGCAGCTGGCCAGTTTCCTGCAAGTGACACCCCCCCTTTCCCCTTCCCCCTCCCCCCACTGAATTCTTTTTAAACCAATGTATTTCTGGTGGCCGTTGGACTCCTCTCTGATTTTGGTCACTCTAACTGCAGAGGCAGGAATAGCTACATTAGAACGGTACAAAAATAGCTATGCTATTGGCTGCTAAAAATCTGGCCATGGGGTTTTCCTATTTACGGCTGGTTTGTTGGGTGTTTGTTGCCACTTGGTTGCTTGTCATTGCCTGTAGAATCATTTTCTATGTTGTCTCCATTGTACATGACCTACTGACAGTGGATACTGCAGCACATCAGTTATTTTTAAGTGCAGGCAAAATGCTTTGTAAAACATTTATGTACATTGTTGCACATAGGATTAAATGATCAATACCACACATCATAAATTAGATACTGTACATGCCTGGAGTGATGATACCCTCTTTTTAGCGTTTCTTTACACTATTTTTCTAGTGTTTTGTAAAAAGATAAATACTCTATATCAGTTTGATGATCACATTTGTAACTTCATACCATAAATGTGACATGGCCCCCTGACAGCCAAACTTTCGTTTGATGCTTATGAGCTTTGTAATGACATAAGACATTTATTTTTTTTTCATGTTTTACAGATAGATGAGGGAAGCCACTAAGCCTTATGTGTGTTTAGGTATATGCAGCAATTCTGTCCTTCTTGGATGCAGGGAATATTATGTAGAAGGTGGAAGCATAGCTAAGTGATCGCATGAGTAGCCAGGGCGTACCATGCGTGAAAGCAAGAAAACCATCCTTTGTTTCCCCTCACTGTATTTCATTGTATTCCTTCACATCTGCTTATGTGGCAGTATGTGTATGTGTGTGTGTGTGCGTGTGCACGTGTGTGTGTGTGTGGGTATGCTAATTTTTCATGTTCTAGATATTTTCTAAGTTTTTCATCTGAATACTTATTGAGTTTTTGGATCTGTCTTATTTTGGCAAGAATGGTGATTGTACTATAGAGTGTCAGCCATGCTGCAGTTGTAACATTTGGTGTTGTGTTACGGTATGTCTTGTTTCTCGTCTGGTGCCATCTGTAGTGACTCTATGGTATTTGATTTTTGGAAGGGTGGGTATCCTTGTGACCTTTACTTTAAGATCTGATATTTTCAGGAATAAAAAAAAAAATAGGCAAAGGTTGTGATTAGTTGTTGAGTAAAATACTGGAAAAAGAGAGGGAGGGTGTTTGGAGAGGAAGGAGAAATTGAAGAGAGAAGGGAGCCCTGAAAAATTTTAAAAAGAAACATAAAAGTAAAACAAGGAGTAAAGCAGATGCAAAAACAGTAAAAATATATAACAGACATTTGCACCTCCAAGCAGCTGCTCGCACCAACCATTAATAAGAAAGACACCGAAGACTGAGATAGTGACAAAGCTAGGCTGCAGTGTTATTGCTCCCAAAAAATTCACAGCTCATTTGGAAGTTGTGCATTACCCTGGAACTACACTCCCAGATCGCTTGCATCTTTTGACGAGATGGTGTCATTCTAGGCATCTAGGAATTCATCCTGTGCCCAATTTCTCTTCAGCCTACAATGAATGATGCCAGATCTGGAAGGGTATCACCCATAGCCAAAAAAATGAATTCATGCCAAAGCACTTCAGCCATGCACAGCAGTGATGCCTATGACGTCGCATCAGAGATACTCTCCTTTATCCCCTTGTGTCAGCCATTCTGGGAGCCAAAGGTGAAGGAGTCATCAAATCCCCCTTTACCCTACTGCTCCAAGCTATGACAATAAGCCCTCCACCCCTTTCCCCAAATTGAGCATTCAACAAAGTCAGCAATCCCATCAAAAGTAAGAAGGGGCAGGTGGGTGGTTGGGCAACACCATCAGCTGCCACTAACCTATTTGAGCCACTAACATATACATCCAATACCACCCTCTAGCTCAGCGATGGCGAACCTATGGCACGCGTGCCAGCTGTGGCACGCGAAGGCCTTGCAGCTGGCACGCGGGAAGGTCCGCAATCAAAATATGCGGCATTAAAAAAAATAAAAATAAAAAGCTGCCGCTGCCGGGGCCGGGGCCGCCGCGGCAGAATCGAGTGTGCCGCGGGGCCCCCCCCCCGCCCAGCAGAGCCTGCCCTCCGTCCCCGGTATCACCTTCTCTCAGCTGCCTCTAGTCAAACGCGCCTGCTTTCAGAGCGCGAGTGGAGTTTCTTCCTCGCTGCTCTGTTATGCCCGTGGGGGCTGATGGGAAGTTCCCATCAGCCCCCGCGGGCTTAACAGAGCAGCGAGGGAGAAACTTCCCTCGCGCTCTGAAAGCCGGCGCGTGTGACTGGAGGCAGCTGAGAGAGGTGATACCGGGGACGGAGGGCAGGCTCTGCTGGGCGGGGGGGCCCCGCGGCACACTCGATTCTGCCGCGGCGGCCCCGGCCCCGGCAGCGACAGCTTTCTTTGTAAAAAAAATTTCGCTGTGGGGGGTTAGGAGTGGTAATGGCTGGGGGCTGTTGGGGGGTTAGGACTGGTGATGGGCTGGGGGGGGCTAGGACAGGAAATGGGCTGATGGGGGGTTAGGAGTGGTAATGGCTGGGGGGGGTTAGGACTGGTGATGGGCTGGGGGGGGTTAGGGGGTTAGGACTGGTGATGGGCTGGGGGGGGCTAGGACAGGAAATGGGCTGATGGGGGGTTAGGAGTGGTGATGGGCTGTGGGGGTTAGGAGTGGTAATGGCTGTGGGCTGTTGGGGGGTTAGGACTGGTGATGGGCTGGGGGGGGTTAGGAGTGGTAATTGCTGTGGGCTGTTGGGGGGGATAGGACTGGTACTGGGCTATGGGGGGCTAGGACAGGAAATGGGCTTCTGGGGGGGTTAGGAGTGGTGATGGGCTGGGGGAGGTTAGGAGTGGTGATGGGCTATGGGGGGCTATGGGCTATGGGGGAGCTAAGTCTATATGGGCTGATGGGATTAGGACTGGAAGTGGGTTGATGGGGGCTTAGGACTGGTAATGGGCTATGGGGGGCTAGGACAGGAAATGGGCTGATGGGGAGGGATTAGGACTTGAGGTGGGCTGTTGGGTGGGGTTAGGGCTGGTAATGGGCTATGGGGGGCTAGGACAGCAAATGGGCTGATGGGGAGGGGTTAGGACTTGAGGTGGGCTGTTGAGTGGGGTTAGGACTGGTAATGGGCTATGGGGGTCTAGGACACGAAATTCGCTGATCGTGAGGGGTTAGGACTTGAGGTGGGCTTTTGGGATTGGTAAGGACTGGAGATAGGCTGATGGGGCGTTAACACTGGAGGTGGTCTGATGGGGTTAGGACTGGTAATGGGCTATGGGGGGGTTTAGGACTGATAATGGGCTATGGGGGGGCTGGGACAAGAAATGGGCTGATGGGGAGGGGTTAGGACTTGAGGTGGGCTGATGGGATTAGGACTGGAAATGGGCTGTGGGCTGATGGGGGGTTAGTACTGGTAATGGGCTATGGGGGGGTTAAGACTGGTAATGGGCTGTTGGCTGATGGGGGCTGTCTGGTAATGGGCTATGGGGGTTAGGACTGATAATGGACTATGGGGGGGGCTTGGACAAGAAATGGGCTGATGGGGAGGGGTTAGGACTTGAGGTGGGCTGATGGGGTTAGGACTGGTAATGGACTGTGGGCTGATGGGGGGGTTAGGACTGGCAATGGGCTATGGGGGGCTGACTGGAAATGGGTTGATGGGGGTTAGGACTGGAAGTGGGCTGATGGGGGGGTTAGGACTGGAAGTGGGCTGATGGGGGTTAGGACTGGTAATGGGTTATAGGGGGGGCTTAAACTGAAAATGGGGTGATGGGGGGTTAGGACTGGAAGTGGGTTGATGAGGGTGGGCTAGGACTGGTATTGGGTTGGGGGGTTTCTAGGACTGGAAATGGGTTGAGGGGCTGCTAGGACTGGAAATGGGCTGATGCAGGGACTAGAAGGGAATGGATGCTTGGTGAGGCTGGAACTAGAAGGGAGCTGGTGTTGGGGGAGGATTAGAATGGGATGGGGCTGGGAGAGTAAAATGGAGAGGGGAAAAATATTTTGTGTGGGAGGGATAAAAAATCTACAATTGGCCGGGTATTGGGAGAATAAGTGGGGATTGAGGATGGAGGGGTAAATTTTGAGTAGATGAAATAGGAATGAAGAAAGAGCAAAAGGAGAAAGATTAGTATGTTAAAGCAGATGTAGAGAGAGAATGGAAAAAAAAAACCAAGAAGACAGAAGAAAGGACAAATGGACAGCAGATGGAGAGTTAGCAGAAGACACGAAGAAACCAGAAGAAAGTGGCTGGAACAATTGCAACTGAAAAAAAATGCACAAAAGGTAGAAAAATATCTCTTTATTTTGAATTTATTAACTGGAATATGTCAGCTCTGGGAAATGTGCATCATTAATTTTTGCGCTTTGTTTAGTACAAGAGGAAATTAATTTATAGTTTTATTTCTACAGTGTTGTTGTATATTCCAAGTTTGGCTTTTGGGGTTCCCAGTTTAATTATTGTCTTCCTGTTTCTAAATTGTGATTCCTTGTTTGGTGATGGTCTGTTCTGCATGTGTAACTGAGCTGAGGTATTCTGTTTATATAATTCCTATTTGACATTGCCACTTGTTCTTTCCCCAGTAGGTCATGTATTGTTGTTCTCTGAAATGTATTGGTTTAATATTTGCAGTGTTGCCTTTTGATAGTTAGGGTATGGTGCTTTGTGAGTCCTGGTAGTGCTGTTAGGATACGGCGGGTTTGCTATGGGTTCTAAATGGGCAGCGTTTGTAGTAGTTCCTAATGTGCCTGGCGGTTGGTACTGGATTATAGTAATGTAGAAACCTTTTAGTCTTTCTTTATCCATATACTCATTAAGAGGCATGTTTACTAAAAGTTAGTGTATGGTAACATTATGCAAATATTTATGCAAATGAGGCACCTTATGCAAATGAGGCTTTAATTGACGTGCTGGCACTTTGAGGAAATTCTTTGGTTTTGTGCGGCAGTTTGGGCACTCGGGCTCAAAAAGGTTAGCCATCACTGCTCTAGCTCCTTGTCGTTCTCCTTAGCCTCCAATTCCTTCCACCCCTCTGCTCACCTAAGCCCTCTGCTTCTCACTTGGTGTGAGCATCCCTCAGTCATGTCTTCCCTACCTGATTCTCTCGCATAGCATATAAAACAAAAAGAGAGAAAATTCTAAGTTAAAAAACAAAACAAAACAAAACACATATGCCCCCTGGTTCTTAATAATTTTGGCTGGTGTACATGTTTTTAAATCATTTTCCTTCCTCATAGTGATTTGTTGTGCATTCATTTCCTCAGGCTCTTACAGTATTATCATGTATCATTCTCTGTCTTTTGCTCTGCCCATATAGATACAGTCATAACACAATATCCATACTGTGTAGCCATCATAATTAAGGTTTCAGAAAAGAGTAACATTCTTCTGTAGAAAATGATTGGGGGTTTTTTCCCCTTACCTACAGCATGGCATTTTCATACCCAGGAAGGTGAAAGCAAGAGAAGTAATTCCCCTATTCCACTGGGAAGCAGGTGGATGGGCTTTAATGACCTCGGCCCTTCCGCTTTGTCCAATAGAAGCACTAGAATCACGAGATGAAAAGGGTGCACTTTTAGTGTGACTCAGTGGCTCTTTGCCCTTTCCTTCTATTTGCAGATCCAGGCATACCTTTGTGCATTTAGCTGGCAAAGACACAGGGGAACATCAGGGGCAGGATTGGGTGAGTGTGGGAACATGTATATGTATCTTTGAGTAGCGCTGTATGTGAATTATGTATGTCTGTGAATGGTATGGTCTGCGTGTGTCCACGGGAAAAGCGTAGTTATCTATCTATGGGAATGTTTTATGGATATTTGGGGTATTTATGAGAAAATGGGAAGAGCTGGGGATTTATAGAACAGTGTCTGGGGAAGGATGGTGTAGTTCAGTGTTTGTTGGCTTTTGAGCGAGTGTATATGGGAGCTGAAGGGTGTGTAATGGGCTACAGAGATGTCAAGGTGTTGGGGTCTGTAGAAAGGTGTGTTTTGTGCTTTTCTTACTCCTCTTCCCTCTCCCCTATTCTTTTTCCCTTTACCCCCTTGCGCTCACTCCCATGCCCCTCCCCTCTGCAATGCGCTCAACCCTTCTCTCAAGCCACCTCTTCCTATGCAGTTCTCGCCAAGGCAGTTTCTTCATATGTCACGGAGTTTGGGTTCCCCATGATGTCACGTTGCAGCTGTCTTTGCCACAGTAACAGCAGAACTCCTTTTGCTGTACCCATGGGGTTTGAGCTTCCCCTAGCACATTGCAGCAGTCTTGATTGTGACAGTGTCAGTCCTCCTCTTACTGTGCTGCGTATTTGGTCTGCTGTGACACCCAGTTCCAGTCTGGCCTGCAGTTTCCTTCCCCTAGAAACCCAACCATCTTTACATGCCAGAACCAGACAATCTGGCCACTGCAACGCTTCTTGCAAGCTCCTACTCTACATTGCACATGGCAGATGGATGAACAAATGGTCAGACAGATCAACCCTCCCCAACTGGCACTATTGCTATGGTGAAATATGTCTAAAAAAAACAGTCTTATGTTAGTTTGCTCTCTAGTACGGTGTTTGTAGCATTGTGCATCCAAATGAATCAGTGAACCTCATGGTGTGATAGTTGTTAGTGTTCATGAAGTATGTTAGAAAGTAAAATTGTTTCTGAGCTTAGTGGGTACATTATGGTACCATCTATGACTGAGTGTAACATATGCTTCATAAATCGTTTGTGGCATTACAGTATAATACAGTACTATAAAAGCCAACATTGAGATTAATAAAAAAAGAAGCATGCTAAGTATTCAACTGCTCTTTGCATTATTCGGTATTTTCATTATACGACATGGTTGATAGGATGATATAGGTTTGGAAGCATGTAGGAATTATGTTGAGTGAGTGTGGGAGGTGTGACAGTCAGTGTTCAAGAGAGAGAAAATATGTGAAAGTAAGGTAAAGCAAATTTGGTTTAGGATAAAAGTTCGTATATATGTCATGAGTGAGATTAGGATATATGAAGATGGGGGGGGGGGGGCATATTCAAAGCAATTTACGCACTTAGCAAACCTGCTAACCACATTATTGGCGCTGAGCGGGATATTCGGCGGCACATAGCCAGTGGATGCCACTGAATATCTCCTCCTAAGCCTGCTAAATGCCCCGTTGCTAACCACATAGCATCATGGAATTCTGGGGGCAGTGCTGAGAGGGTAGATTTAGCTGCTGGCTGACTAACGTTGGACACATAAAAAGCTGGCCTAACGTTAGCTGGGTTAGCTATCTAGCCAGCAGCTGAATATTCAATGCCCGTGGCCGGATATGACCCAGCATTGAATATCCAGTTTTAATTTAAAGTGGTGATGGCCAGCTTCTTTTAATGTGCTAGCCATCGCTACTAAATATCGGCCCCATAATCTTTGAGGAGGAGCATTTCAGCATGGTAAACTTTAGCCAGTTTGAAAATAGGAAAAGGTGACAATCTTTTAGCAGGTTTTTTTTTCTGATAGTTGCAAAATATTCCTTTTTCTTACTCTTTCTCTTTCCTGGTTTTTCCCACTATTAAAATTGACCATATTTCTCACAGATGAACTAATAGGAACTGCATAGGAGCAGCAGTACTTTGTTCCAGACTTGAGCTAGCCATAGGTTGAAGTAAATATATTTTTGTCTGAGGGTTACTAAAGGTGAATAAAAAGTATATATGCATTTGTGTGATGAGTGGTTGGCAGACAGTTTTATGGATATATGAAAAGGTATAAATGGAGCTTCTATGTTGGCTCCCATACTGTACCCCAAATGTCATTTTTAGATTATGAGTCCAGCATTTTTTAGTTTAATACGCTGGACTCGTAATCTAAAAATGGGCCAATGTGCAAAAATATGCAAAATACCCCAAACCAAAAAAATCAAAATCTTGACATTTTTGTATGTTTTTTAATGGGTGAAAAATATATCAAAACGTGATCCTTCCCTGTAGTAAACATTCACACATGTCCCACTGCACATGACCACATACCTGAAATCATAAATAATGAGCTGCTGCTGTATAAAAGCATGCAATGCAGCTCATTACTTATGTATTTTGTGAACATTTCTTTTGGGAAAGCCAGCCCACAAACACAGTTTCATGCACCAGTTTTCATCACAAAAAACATGGTTAGTGAGCCGCTTTGCATACTTTCACATTGCAACAGTTCATTATGAATTTAACTATACTTTCATGTGTAGCGGGCTACAGAGAGGCAGAAAGCAATCTGCTGCCTAAGGTGTCATCTCAGTAACAAAAACATAAACCTTTACTAGCACAGAGCATATTGTGAAATACAAAACCCTACAAAAGTCACTCTGGATTTACAGAGCAAATCTACCATTCCATAGGAGCACTAACTTCTAAAAGTCATGCACCAAGAACCTTACCTAGGGAAGGGCTACAAAGTGAACTTTGCAGTGGCCCTAAAACATCTACACACCTATTGGGGAACTGAACAATTTGGACTACTACAGATCTTTATTTATTCAGAAATAGGGCCAGTGTTAGAGACAGGCAGATATTTGCGAGGAGGCACCAGAATCAATTATCAGGCTATATCCTCTTCAGTTTTGGGCAAGGTTAGTGGCCCAAGGCAATTGCCCTGATTGTCTCCCCTAACACCAGTTCTACACAGAAACCATGTGCTAACAGAATGCCTAGTCTTGGTCACACATGCACAACAAAGGTAGACCCTCACCAAATATAGAATAAATGACCACAAATTAAAAATAGAAATATGTAGACAAAAATTAAGTTGAAATCCCAGGAAGCTACACTCTAAAGACTGATGCCATAAGCCATGCATTAGAGCCAGACACTAAAGCCCAGTGCACAGCTCCTAACACACATGTAAAACAAATATTTTGCATCAATTGCTATAACCAAATATTATACAAATTAAGTTTGAAATAAAAATTACGTGCAAACATGGAGAGCATGCTGGAAGCATGTACACATGGGGTGCATACTAGCAATAGCATCTAGATTTGTGCACCAAATATTGAATTGGCACTTGGTGTTGCATGCACATACAATATCTGCATGCGCTGGAATGCTGTTTTGCACGTAAATATAATTTTATTATATGACTGGAATGTCAGCAGTCCAGCACTTTACTGTTCATAGCTGCATACCGCTCCCTCAGCCACGCAACATCTTTTTTGTGTTTGTTTTAGTCTTCCCCTTCAACGAGGCTAGAAACTTGCCAGGTCCTCCAGGCTCTCAGTAGAGAAAAGAAACAGGCATGAAATACTAATTAACGCTGGCTGCAGAAAAGCGAGTATTAATACCTGACATTTGAAAACCGTGCACTCATTTTTCATTGCCTTAAGATTTATAGAAGCTGTGATCTGATGTCTACCTGAAGTCTGAGCACACGGTTTTCTAATACCAGATATGAGGAGGAGTAAAAGGTTGGCTCATTTTTCTGCAGTTAGCGATAGTGAAGGTTTCATGCCTGTTCCTTCTCTCTGCTGCAGGCTTGAAGGACATGCACATTTTCCTAGTTTTGTTGAAGGGGAAACGTTAAAAAAAGGCAGATGATGAGGAGCCATGGGGAGGGGCACAGCTGAGAACATAATCTCCCTCACTCTCTAATGCTTCTTCTGTGCCCTGCATCTTACCTCTCTTTCTCCCCCCCCCCCCCCCCCATGCTCAACATCTCCCCTGCCTTCCTCTCTCCCTCTCATGCCTATTTCCCACTCTCTCTAATTCTCCTGCACTTCTGCCTTGTATTTCTCTTGCTCACTTCCCCATGGATGGCAGCTGCTCTTCTAAGGTGTGCGGTGACCTCTGTTCATATTCCTACCACTGGAAATGGTGCAGGAATATTGTAGTTTCCGTTGAGGAGGGGCAGGTCCACTTGAACTTCCCTGGTCTTTGCTGCTGAAACTGTGATTCACTGCACCACTCCCACTGATAGGGATGCTGGTGGAGGGCTGCCACATGTCTTAGAGAGAACAGTGGTGTGCAGTGTCTCTCTCTGCTTTCCTTCCAACCCACAGGCCCACTATGTCTCCCAGCTTCACTTCCCACCCTCCACCACCAGGTCTAGCATCTTCTCCTTGCTCCCCTTCTCATCTCCAGGTCCAGTACTTTCCTGCCCATATCCCTCCCTCTAACATTTCACCCTAACCTCCCACTCCTACCCCTGAGATTCACCATCTCTTCTTCTAGCGCCACCCATGCAACATCTCTCCCCTCACTCCCCTTCCATCCCCCTGTCCCTCCCCTCCCAGGCAGCATCACTTCTCCTTTCCCTCCCTCCCATGCACTATTACTCCTCCAAAACCCATCTACCATGAAACACCTCTTCTCTCTTGCCCCCAGGGGCAACATTTTCTCTCTCCCCTCCCCTGGCCATCATGCAGCACTCAGCATTGGGTCTCTGAGTTCCTGTGCATGTTTTTTTCAGTCAGTCCCACCCATGTTGACACTGACTCCCTGCTTTGGAGGGGGTAGGACAAGCAAACTTCGAGCAAGTACAGGAACTGGAAGGCCCCGTGCTGCCTGTCATTTTTACTTTGCCATTACCACTTTGTTAGAGCTTTTGGCGGTTCTTTCAGCACTACCCCCAGCTGCATTAGAAGGAGCAGCACTGTGTTTGCCACCTGTGTGGTCTGGAGGAGGAAGTAAAGCAATCTCCCTCCAACCAAAAGAAAAGTGAGGAGGTCATCACAGGGGCATCTTGGGGGAACTTGTTGCCCCCACCCCACCCCCAAAGAAAAAAAGACACCTGAGTCAGCTGCTTAACTCTTCCTAGTTATAGAATCACTGTGGTGCTATGTGATTTCTATCCAGGTCTCATCAAAGTTTCTGGTGAAGTTTGCTATGGAGCTTATTTGCATACATGGCAATCTTTGCTAAAAACAGACTGCTAACTTGTTGGAAATCTCATGAGTTAGTAATTTAGTATAAAAGATTTTTCTCCATGGTAAAATATCCAATGAATATCTCTCTTCATGGCAGTTGCTATTTCAAAAAGCCTAAATATTTCTTGCTGTTTGGCTTCCAGAGGCCAGAATAAATTTGGGTGAAGCAAGCCTACGAGGCACAGCCATTGCAAAAGATTTTGGGCCCCCTTTCAGATAAGATATGGAGTAGGGAATTGAAACATCCAGATGAGGACAAGCTCAGTTAGCCTTATATTTCACCAAAGGCTCTGTTGAATGTAGAGCCTCTTCTAAAATACCTTTTTCCAACATGTCCAGTGAGAGCTGCAGTCTCACAGAAAGGAATGTCACAAAATAATATTTCCTATTTTGCTTTGCTCCATCCAGCAACAACACAGGTTCCCAGCTGTCAAAAACATAGATAGTGGACCCCAAATCGGGATTGCTGTTTTAAAAGAAGCCAGTGGTGGAATAGGTAACGCACCATCCATCTTTTGACCTCCTCCAATGCAAACCCAAATCCTCCTGATCCACTCTGACCTGCCTAACACAAACTAAAAGTCCCCCCATTATACTCTGCTACCACTACTACCACTACTTACAGTATCATTTGTATATCTCCATAAGACAAACCTTTCTCCAGTACTCCTATGACAACACCGTACACCCCAACACTCTCTTTCAGCTCTTACCATGAGTTTCCCTGGTGATTTAGTTTTCTCAATTGATGGCACCTCTGACCCCCTAGGAGTAGTCTTGCAGTACTACTACTAAGGGGTGAGCTGCCAAATAAGGGTTAACCTTATTTGGCAGCTTGACCCTTTTGCAGTAGTACTATGAGAACACTTTAGTGGTCAGAGGAACCATTTTGAACCCAAGTGCTGGTGGAAGAGGAGTGACAGGGGATTGTTTCAGCTCCCTGCAAGATCTCCAGACATCTCCCCCCAGTAAGAGTTAGGGGAGTATGTCAGAGGATGGGGTGATGGTTACAAGGACATTGGGTAAAGGTTTGTTTTGTTCTGGAGGGGTATCAAGGAGATCAGGGAGTATTTTGTTTGTGTTGATGAGGACTAGGTAGTTCCATTGGCATTTTCACTTGCTCCTTGCTCCCGGGTCTAACATGAGATCTGGCACTTGTGTGTGTGCCCTGGGGCAGGTGCAAAAACCACCATGCAAGCCAGGCAAGCTAGGCAGTCATCTAGGGCATAGCTTCTAGGGGGCAGCCAAGAACAGTTACAGTCAAAGCAAAGCAATTCATTCTAACAGTCACACAAAGACTCATCAGTGCTTACTTTTACTCACAGAGAGAATGGGCAATTTTCTAATAGAACATTTATTCTTGTAAGTGGCTTTTGGAAATTCCCCTTGTTATGTATATTGCAAAACAAAGTTTATTGTTTAAAAGCATGGGGCCCAGATATTCAATGCTGCAGTGACGACATTGAAAATCCTGGTTTGGCGCCGTGAGGATGCAGTCGCAGAGCGTAACTGGGTAGCGGTGATATTGGATGGCTACCTGGTTAGCATCCATGGCTAGAACTAGGTGAGTCAAAAGCTTGCCTAGTTTTAGGCGCAGATGGCTAACCGGGTAGTGGTCCAATATTGCTGCTACCTGGTTACCGGCCATCTCCGCTCTTGCTCCGCCCCATAACGCCCTCAACACACCCCAGTGCTAACCGGATAGCATCGGGGCACTTAGGGGACATAGATGGGGATATTCAAAGGCATTAACCATATAGGTGCTGTTGAATATTTCCATCTAAGGCATTTACATGGTTTACTGGGCTGTAAACTGTGTAAATGCCTTTCGAATATCAGACCCATGATGTTCGGAGATGTGTTTTTATAGGATTTTCTGTGAGGGTCAGTGTTGAGATGATTTTGATAATTAAACTCAAATCATAATCTTGGAGTGGCATTGTGCTAGGGGTCTAAAAGCTCATCTCAAGTGAATTGGTGGATAGCAGTGCTAAACAAGGATGAAAATGTGAAGAAGATATATGAAGCTTCAATTATGTTAAGTGTATGGTTAGGTGTATGGCATGTTTGACCTGTTTTCCACCAATGTGTTTATGAAAAGAAAGGGTTTGGGCAAGTCACTGATGTACTGTCAAGGAAGAGACCTATGGCCATTTGATGGTTTCTTTGGTCGCCTTGTGAATTCGAAGACTTGCCTTTCTCCCTGATTATTATTTTTCCTATAGAATTGTACTAAAGGTGTGGTTAATGAATGGATCTATGAATATTTTGATGAAGTATCATTAGTAGCTCCGGAAGTGACCTTAATATTTTAGTTGCCTTGTTTGCAGACTGTTCTCTTGTGTTGTGTCTCAATGCACTGCTAGGGATCAGTTATTGCCAGTTTGTAAAATGGCAGCACTGAAGGCAGGTGTGAATGGGCGTCGCTCCTGCCTCCCAAATTTTGGAGGTGCATGGTGAGGAGGTCAGGGGTCTGAGGGAGTACAGCAGGGGGCTACTTGTACAATCAGGATCGGTTGTTGGTTCAGGTGATGGGGACCTGGGGGGGGGGGAGCACTTAGCCAGCAATGACAGTTTTGCGGTGCCAGGGTTAGGGAATATGGGTTTTGATGGAGCTCATTTGGGCCACCATTGAGAGGTTTTGTGTGGATGAGGGGATGGGGCGTAGGATCACATTTTGACTACCAAAGGATTTGTGGTGATCTAAGAGGAAGTGCCACACTTCACCATACTTCACCTCAGATCACTCTCTGTTCCTAAACTGCATCTTCATGCCAGCCTCAGTTGGTGTATAGATTCAACACTACAAAAAGAGTAAATAACTGCACTAGATTTTAGTGTAACCTTTTGTGTAATGTTTTTTTAATGTAGTGATTTCTGTGCATCTTGCATGCACACTGTACTAGCCTTTAGCACAGTGGTTTTACACTGATTTTACTGCACCAGTCTATCTTGTATTGGGAGCAAGATTAGCATAAGAAAATCAGGAGTAAACCATTGTGCTGAACTGTAGCAGAGCTTACTGCATTAGAACTTGTATTAGCCAGTTCTATAAGTCACATACTTATTGGTTGCTGAAATTGGTATTAATGTTTTTTCAAAGATCATATTAGCAAGAAATGGAAGTAGTATGTAGAACAACAGCAATTAATAAAACTTTGCAGGGCCAGAAGAAAAATAAAACAATAATAGTTTTTCCTTGGAAAAAGCACACTGAGGGAAAAATACAGTTATTGCTTGCAGAGGTATCCCTGATAGATGGATATCTAAACAAATTAAGATCATCAAAGATATTAAGGAAGATCCAAGACCTCAAGCTGAAGCATGATGCATAAACAGAAGAAGACCTGAAATTTTATACATTCCAACAATAAATTTAAAGTAGCAGCAGAAGCTCAAAAACTGCGATGATATGAAGAAAACCCAAAAAGAAAGTTATCAAAATAAGGTGTTTAGAGAGAACCCAAAACAATTCTACAGGGAATTGGGAAAGAGAATTGGGAAACACAATGTTTCTGGAGAAAACTATACAAGGACCCTATTAAGCACAATCAAGAAACAGAATGGTTACCCTGCATACAGGAACATTTAGAAAAAGCAAACATCAAACCTATGGAATGGCCTGCAGTAACAACAAAAGAGCTGGAAAGCAGGTTAAAGTGAGTCCCAAACTGGAAGCGTCCTAGCCTAGATGGAGTAACCAACTTTTGGCTTAAACAGTTAACATCACTTCACCCAGACCTGATGAATTGCAAAAATCAATTGTTTAAGCAGCCAGATTAATACCACAATGGTTTACCACAGGAAGAACATTTTTCCTTCCAAAAGGGGACCCAAGTAACACTCCCAACAATTATAGACCATTAATTTATTTACCTACAATCTATAAGCTGTTCATTGCAATAGATGCAGAAAAAAATATATGATCATATCGAGTCTAATAACATCCTGGTAATAGAGTAAAAGGGCAACAGGAGAGGAGCATATAGCACCAAAGACCAGTTAATGTTGAATAAGGCCATCATGGCCAGTGCTAAGAAAAGCAGAAATCTCAGTATAGCATGGATTGATTACAAGAAAGCTCTTGACAGCGTCCCACACTCTTGGATAATAACTTGCCTTGAAATGCATAAAATAAATCCTGGTTTGATAGAGTACATTAAGTTCACCATGGCATTGTGGCAAACCACAGTCTTTTTGAAGTATGACGATGATCAGAATATTATTCCTAACATCAGGATTCAGCAAGGAATATTTCAGAAGGATTCTCTGTTGCCCTTCTGTTTTGTGTGATGCTTAATCCAATGAGTACTCTCATCAATTCTTTGGGATATGGATTTAGCCTTAATCCCCCCTGGTGATGCCCCCCCTCTCTGTCAAATTGATTATTGTCCCCACCCCTCTTTTATTAAACCACTTTGACACAGTGAAAAGCGGGATGTAAATGCAGCTAAATAAATAAATAAAATAAATAAATCCTAAAGAAGATAACAACCCAGAAACAAAATCTCATTTATTATGTGTAGATTATCTGAAGCTCTATAGTTCCAGTGACCAACATTTAGCAGAGCAAATCCATGTGGTGAAAATATTTTCTGATGACATCAGGATGACCTTTGGCCTTGACAAATGTGCTAAGGCAACTTTCTTTAGAGGAAAATTGAGCAAAACAGAAAACCTCTCCCTGGCTGAAGGTTGTGACATCAGCGACACTCAAGCAAAAATTACTGAGAGAAAAGATCAGTAAATAATACTACAGGAGATTACAATCATTATTGAAAAGTACTTTAACACCACGGAATAAGATACAAGCCATCAATCAGCCGGCAAGTCCTATACTTTCATACAGCTTTGGGATTGTGGACTGGCCTCTTACAGATCTTGAAAAACTGGATGTGTGAACATGAAAACTCCATGCCCATGAAGTGATTTACAAGAATTAGTGCATGCCAAGACCGTACATCCCTAAAGCTGAAGGAGGGCTAGGACTCATAGAGACTGATTACACATACAGAGATACTATCATAGGCTTCCAGGCCTACTTAATTACATCCTTAGATTCAAATATGCAAAAATTCTGAAATATGAGAGGAAACATCCAGAATCTGACTCCATCATCAAACTTGGACAAGCGTTCTAGACGACTAGAAGGAATAAGTGAAAATCCACAAGCGTACACAGGAAGGAAGCAGCAGAATTTGCAAAACTAGAGAAAAAATTCTTCAAAGAATTAGATCAGCAAATAAGGAAAAACAAGTGGCAAATGCACAAATACAGTTGGAAATACAAAGTGTTACTTCAGGAATCCTTTGTTGATCAAGAACGGACACGTGAATGGTTAAGGAGAGGTGAACTGAAACCGAAGGATGAGAGGTTGATAGTTACAGCCCAGGACAGCGGCTTATGGATGAGATGGTTTACAGAAAGCACTGAAAAAACTGGCAACACAGACATATGTCTATTTTGTAAGAAAGACCCGGAAACCCTGACTCACTTCATAGATGGCTGTGAAGTTCTGATGGCAGAAAATTTCTATAGAGAAAGACATAATAAAATAGCATGACTCATCCATTGGAAACTCTGTAAGCACTACATCACTGTGCCCGAAAAGCACTGGGATCATGACCTAAGAGAATTACAGAGAATGAGGAGGGTGTGATCACCTGGGATACTCCCATTCCGACTGATAAAAAGCTGGACGTGAGGAAGCCGGAAATAATGGTTAAGGAGAAGAACACCAGAATGGCATTGATAATAGAGGTGTCATTTCCAAGTGACTACTCTGTGAATAGCGTTGAGAGACAGAAGATCCTGAAATACCATGAGATGTAGTAAGAGACCAAGAAAATGTGGCAGAAAGATACAGAAATATTTCCCATCATGTTGGGTACCACAGTCTTCAAAAAGAAGAATTTCCAAGCACATCTTGACAAACTACCCATACATGTTACATCTTATGAACTCCAGCAGGAGGCTCTCTTTGGTGATGCAAGTCCTATGCCGAGCCTTAGCAGTAAATTTGAGAGACTGAGATCATACTCCACATGCCCTGGCTTAGAAGTGAGGTTCACTACTGTCATGGTATATGCAAAACTAACCCATTTGAAGCAACTGCTCCTAAACATAGAATTCAGTAGCAAAGTTAGTGAATTACTGTGTATTTCTGAGGGAGAGGGAATACATTTTTCTCCTCAAATCTTGTTGAGTACCTTTGCATGGTGACCCCATTGTAAAAGATCTATACCAAATCTCAGCAAAATGGCACTACAGTGCAAGTATAGCATGAAAAAAAAAGAAGGATACATACTGGTTATTCATCACCTAGGATAAAAAGGTGCACAACTATAACTTATGCACTAGGGCTAAAGAGAGTGGTACTTATAGTGCAAAACCTTCAGAAGAAGATAACATCCCTGGTGCATCAGTAGGCCATGGTGAATGTATTCATAGACCCATCAAAGCAGGCAATAAACCACCATAAAAATGACAAAGTTAAGAGGATCAAAAACTGTTAGGTGGACTCCTGAAGATAAAAAGAAAAGATAGTGGTAATGGAGAAAAACGCAAGAATGGCGTGAATAATAAAAGAGTCCATGCCAAGTGATTATTCTATACTTCAAGTGGAGAGAGAGAAGATCCTCAAGCACCAATACATGCAGAGACCAAGAAAATATGGCAGAAAGATACAGAAATATTTCCCATTGTATGGGGTGCCTCAAGCCTGATTAAAAGTAACTTCGAAGGACACCTTAATAGGTTGCCAATATATCTACTGCTTTCCCAGAAGAAAGCTCTCTGGCATAATGTGAGTATTGTGGTAAGCGTTCACAAGACTTTTGAGAAAATGAGGTTCATTACTTTCACGACAGGTGTAAAACTAACACAATTGGAGACACTTCTCCTGAGGCAAATATAGATATGTTAATAGAAGAATAAAATGAATAAACAAATACAAGCAATTTATGGAAAAAAAAGGGTGGCATGTCCTTCCCTGAGGAATGTACAATATAAGAGCTGGAGATATTAAGATATTTTCCCATGGAACAAAAATAGTGAAAACCCTTCAGCACATGTGGCCTTACTTGAGGGAGAAAAGGGAGCTCAGCAGATCATTTAAATGGGTTAGTTCTGGAGTGTGCTATTGTTAGGAAATAACACAGCAACAACTTTTGTTTATTGTCCTTTTCCAAATGAAACTGGAATAATGTACAGAATTTCTTTTTAGCATGGCCCAAAAGAACAATTTTTTGGATAACACACCAGTAATGAAAATGATTTAGGTTGTTGGCTGAAATAATCAAACAGGATATATAGAACGATGTGAAGACATCAGTTTTGTTTTACCTGCTGTTGCCATTCATGAAGGAAGTTAGTGATCAGGTTAGATCTAAAGACTTGCAGTAAAGTGGATATTGACCTATTGTGCATTATGTTGATCGATAGTTAGAGTCCTTATAAGACATGCAATTACAGCGTAAGATGTAGAGCTATTCAGATTTGTTTGGGTAAGTTCAATAGTTACCTGTCCCCCTGTCCTAGGCTAACCAAATGCATTTTATCTGGGCAACAAGATGGCTGAGGATAATTTATCCAAGTAAGGAAAGCATCACTTAAGGAGTTCAGAGGGAGGTGTGGTTTTAGTTTAGCTAGACTGCACTGACTTTCAGTTTTATCTGGCTAAACTAAACCAATTAAGGGGCACTTTTACTAAAGGGCACTAGGGTATTACACCTAATGTGCCAAAAGTGCCAAACCTATGGTGCATTAGGTGCAGTAACACCACATTACCTGTCGTGGGTGTTGAAAGCATTTCTATGCTACAGGCTACATTAGTGCAGGTGCACTTAACTCCACTTATTGAGGTGGCATTAGGTAAACCTGCGCTAATGCAATTGGTACGTGGTGTGAACCTAGCGCTAACTGCTGTGAGCTCACCATGCTCACTCTTTGCCTCTAACCCACCCACTCGCAACCCTAACATGGGTTGCACAATCAGCGTGAGAATTATTCCATGCTGTCATGACCCTATGCTAGATGGCAATGTGTCCTAGTGCGCACCAGAATATGCACTGCCAGATAGCACCCTTTAGTAAAAGACCCGCTAAGACAGGCTTCACATATCATTCCTGAAGTTATCCAGATAACTTGAACCCTCCGTCTTGTGTTTAATTCTGCTGCAAATTTCATCAGTTAAAAAAAAATAATTCCAGCTAAATTCAACCAATAGCAGTGGATATTCAGCAGACTTAACGAGTTAACTTAATATACTTATACAGATACTGTATGTCTAATGCTGACTGCCCTGCTGAACACTGGCCATTGTAGCTCTGCCTATACATATTGTTCAGTGGAATGTAGCTACCTCATTTCATTTCCTTTTCATTGCTGATTTAGAAAAACGTACAAGAATTAAATTCCAAAATTTAATGTATAATAAATGATGCATCTGATAACTGGGTGTGGCAGATACTCAGTAGCTAAGACAGTTCAATTGGGTTCATTGTGTTTCTGTCATGGTGTTTACCCTCATTCAAATAAAGCTACATTCTGTAAGTATCAAGTTATCATTCCCTTTCTGTGAGTAATTTTATAAAGGACGTTTTGCACATGTATGCCAGTTTATCTGCAAAAAATGCTGCTGATACAGGTAGTTGTACATGACAGTAGTGTAAGAGGGTTGGGTTTTGTGTGGAGTGCAGGCAGAATCATGATTTGCATGGGGTCTTTGTAAAATATTACGCCAACTCTTGAACTGATATAAATGTATGCAGCTTCATTATAGCCATGATTGCCGCTGAAGTGCACAGTGCGGTTAGTGTGCATTTTAGCGCCTGGTAACTGTCAGCATGGATCCAAGGTTACCATGCTGGCCCAACAGCACATGCTCCTTTCTGTGGTACAAGCATATTGTGTGATAGGACAGGGACTGGGTGGGTTACGAAGGAGTGTGGACATGGAGACCACATTGCAGTCAGCACAAGGGCAATTGCCATACTCTGACTGTCAATCTTGCAGTTACCATCGGTGCCCTTATCACTTCCTCAATGGGTGATGGTAAGTGATCCTATGGTAATTGTCATGGATCCAATGCATGTGATGGGACTCCCTATGGTAACTGTTGGGAACATGTTGGCCATGCATCTGACAGTTACCACGGAGGCTTTGCACTTGTCATGTATTAATTTTTGCACTAAATGCACACTGTGTGCGGAACTTTGCCGTGCTTTGGTTAAAAGGCACCTTAGCCATTTATTTTATTTCATTTATTAAAATTTGATATACAGCCCCTTGAGTGAACATCAGGGCAGTTTACAATAAAATCAAACAATATAACATTCAGAAAATAAAAGGAGGAACTCCAATAAGATACAGGAAAGGAAGATATGACACAAAGACAATGATGAAATAAAAAGGGATGGGAAGGGCACATGTAAAAGGTAGGGAGGGAGCAAGGAGTGGAGATGAATAAGAAGGGATGAGGTGGTCCTTGTGGGAGGTCAAAGACTTGGCTAAACAGATGAGACTTGAGCTGTGCCTTGAATGTGGGAAATGAGGATTCTAGTCGAAGGATAGGAGGGAGATTGCTCCATACTCCCTATGGGCCGAAGAAATAAAATGCAGAGTGCTGAGTGGATTCTAAATGAGCCTGTGAGGGGGATGGAAGGTGAAGGCAGTTCATGTGGATGGAGCGGAGGGCCCGATGTGATATATGAAGTATGATGAGGGTGGAAAGATATTGTGGGGAGCCGGATGAAGAGCTTTATGGACCAGGATAAGTATCTTAAATTGAATGCGGTAATGGAAGGGGAGCCAGTGCAAACTTGATTAGTAGAGGAGTGATGTGGTCAGACCAGGAGATGTGGAATGACAGTTTGGCAGTAGTATTCTGGATGAGTTGTAGGTGTTTAAGTTCATATTGGGGGAGACCAACGAGGACCGAATTACAATAGTCAAGCAAGAATGAGGGACACAACTAGGGTAGTCAAAGCGAGCAGGAGTAGAATGAAGTGAACTGTTCCGATATGTTGTAGAGAGAAGAAAGAACTTTGTATAGCAGAACTGATGTGTTTGTGAAAATAAAGGGAGGAATCCAAAATGACACCAAAGTAGCAAAAGGAAGGAGTGAGTGTGATCGATGTACCATTGAGTAAGGGCCATACAGAGGGAGATATCAAAGGACCAGAAAGCCATTTAGCTGTAGTTTTGGAGGGATTGAGCTTGAGGTGATGTGAGTTTAACTAGGATGCAATGCGGGTAAGGCAGATGTTAAAGGGGGGGGGGGGAGATCAGGAACAGAGTGGTAAGTGTGGAAGAGCCACAGAATGTCATCAGCAAAATAATAGGCTGAGATAGCAAGTTGTTGAACCAAAAGTGCAATTGGTGTGAAGAAGATATTAAAGAGAAGGGGGACCAAGACTGAACCTTGATGAATACCACAGGTAACAGGATAGGGATCGGAAGAGAGGGAACCCATGGTGACCTGAAAAGAGCAGTGAGAAAGAAAGGAATGAAACCAGTGGAGAACAGTGCTGTGAAGACCAATTTTGTGCAAGCGAGAAAGGAGGAGGTCATGATTAATAAGACTGAAAGCAGAAGAGAGATCCAAAGTGACAGCAGTACTGATGTTCCTGTGATCCAAAGAATGGTGAACGTCACTGAGAAGAGACAGAAGAATAGTGTCTGTGCTGTGGCTGGAACAAAATCCAGATTGGTGGAGGTGAAGTGTATTAGTGGTTTCAAACTGAGCAACCAATTGTTGAGAAACAGGTTTTTTGAGAATTTTGGATAAAAAAGGTAAATTGGCCACAGTCCTGTAGTGGAATGGAAACAATCTATCTAAGGATGAATTTTTCAATAGGGGATGGACTGTGGTTAGCTTCCAGGCAGATGGAAAAATGCCCGTGGAGAGGCTGTTATTGGTAATAGAAAATGCAATTGAAAAAAGGGCCAGGGAAGTTACTGGAAGCCAAGAGGAAGGGATGGGATCGAGGGAGCAGGTGGTCTCGCGGGAAATGGAGATAAGTTTAGTCAGGGCTGGCAAGCACATTGCATTGAAGGAGTTCCAGCAGAGCCAGTCCAAGGGTTTCTACCACACTAGGCAGAAACCCCGGCTTTGCCGCTGCCCCCATGACACCACCCCCTCTCAGCTGCTGGCCTCCCTCCAGCTGCTGCCATTGTCACTGCTGCCCCCCCCCCCCAGCTGCTGCCAATTCCGTCTAGGGAGGTGGAGGCGGCAGTATTTACAAAAGTGGCAGCCACTTTTTCTGCCATTTTTGGAAATACTGCCACTTCCTGCCTCCCCACCAAATGGAATCAGCAGCAGCTGGATGGGGCAGCGGTGGCCGCCCATGTGTGCCACTGCCACTGCCATTTATGCAGACCGGTTGCCCTAGGCAGCCACCTAACTCACCGAGTGGACGGGATGGTCCTGAGTCCCAGATATGCATAAAAGACAGGAAAGGAGATGAGGAGATAACAGGAGGAGTAGAACCTACGGGAGGACTCAAACTAGGAAATTATTTTTGCAATTAAGACTTTTTTTTCATGGAAAAAAAGAGACCAGCTGTGTAGGAGTGAGATGATCAGAAAGAGAAGTGGGATGAGGTGTAGATTGAGAGAGCCTGGAGAGGATGGAATGGAGTTGTTTGGTCTGGTGGGAGGAGTTAGCAATAAGGGAGGAGTAATGTTCTTTCTTAGCCGCAGTGAGAATACTGTGGTAGGTGTGATGACTCTGGTGAAATAGGGACAAGGTATCAGGAGAATGATGTCACCTCCAGCAGTGTTCAACGCAGTAGAAGTGCGAGCATGTGGGTCAAAGGCAAAGGTGGAACCAAGGGAGGTGGTGATGAGACTTAGAAGGCACAGGACAGAGAGGGGCTCCACGATCAAGAGCTGAAGTAAGGAGTGAATGCCACAGGTGGGTCTGCTCATCAACAGGGAGAGTGTGAAAGTTAGGAGGAAAAATGGCACCTGATGAGGGGAAAGCAGTCAGGGTGTCAGGGGTAATCTTGTGAGTCTGAGTGAAAGGACTATGATGGAATTGTCCTTGGGTGGAATAGTAGGGGGAAAGGAAAGACGGAAGAAAATGCAGTAATGGTCAAACCATGGGAAAGGTAAGGTAGAGAGTTGCCCTAGAGAAGAATACACAGTGGGTGAAGAAATGATCAGGTCAAGAGTGTGACCAGCAGTATGTGTGGGGAGACAGATGTGTTGGGCAAGATGTAGATCAAAGAGGTGCATCAGGAAAAGCTTATCACGGGCTTTAAGAGGGAGATCCACATGAATGTTAAAGTCACCCAGAATGTAAAGATTAGGATAGTGTAGGGAGGTGTCAAATATAGTGAGAAGAAGAGAGTCCCAGGGAGTTGCAGAGAGCAAGGGGAGAGCATCTAAGAGAAAATAAGTTGCAGGCTGGGTAGGGAGACAAAGAAGCAGAGATTTTGGGTAATGAAGGACATGGGAGAAGACTTTGATGATATTGAAGGTAGTTTGGCAGAGAATGTCAATGCTGCCACCAGTGCGGATGGTTCGAGGAGTGGTAAAAGCTGAGAAACTGTCAGGAAGACAAAAGTTAAAGAGCGGTTCATCTTCTGGTTTGAGCCATGTCTCAGTCAAAAAGAAAATGTTAAAGGAGAAGATCATAAAGTAGAGCTGTCTTGGCGCAGAGTGATCTGCAGTTCATTATGACCACACTGGAGAGGGACCAGGGGAGTATGAACCAAAGAGGGTTGGTGCAGAGAGAGGTTAGTGGGAGTAGGGCGGCAATAGATAAGATTGTTAACATTACGAGTAGAAAACCCAGCCTGAGTACCTGGAGGGTGGATGGACCAATGAGTGCAAATTCCAGTCATTGTGAATAGCAGAATGAATAATAGTGGGAAAACAAATGCAGGACCCAGAGCAAGCAAAAACCTACCAGGTTGTTGAGTAGCAGAACAGTTCGTGGAATAATGCGAGTTACCGGCGTCACCCTAAGGAGCTCTCCCAAGGAGCAGGACGTACTCCTCAGGTAAAGAACACCTCTATGGTGCTACTTTAGTACTTCTTGAGGCAGTCACCTTAATGACATCAGTCTCATGATCGAGCTGGCAATGGCATCAGGGGGTGGAGCTACAGGGAACACTATTGCTTGCAGAGAGGATTTACTGAATAACACTGTCATGTGATTGGACCGTGTTTTTATAAAATAGAGGTAAAATAGGTGCCTGCTTGACCTCTCAGTATAGGTGATCTATTGTAAAATTGCTCTGTCATTATGTTGGGATTGCATGATATTAAGAATCATAGGGGTATATTTACTAAAGGATAGTGTGGGGTTAGTATAGTTCGGTTTAAAAAAGGCTTGGACAAGTTCCTGGAGGAAAGGGCCATAAACCATTATTAAAGAGGACCCGGAAAATCCACTGTTTGCCCCGGGACAAGCACTGTGGAACCTGTGTGCCCTTTGAGAACCTGCTAGGTATTTGTGACCTGGATTGGCTACTGCTGGAAACAGGATACTGGGCTTGATAGACCTTGGTTTGACCCAATATGGCATTTCTTATGTTCTTAGTGACGGTTTTGACAAGGCGCCCTAGACCACATTCAATGTCTTCTAGAAAAAACTCCAAACAGCAGAGCCAGAAGGACGAATATGCAGAATACCTTCAGCATCCTCACTCTAAGAATAAAGAGCAAGCAGAATACTACTAACCGGGCCTTCTCTCTCTCTATGCTCCAACCATTTGGAACACTCTCCCTGAGCATTTACGAGCTATCTCAGACCTAAGTGAGTTCTTAAAGGATCTCAAAACTCACCCCAGAAACCAGGGCTTACTGCTCTCCAGCAATTCTTCCCTCCTTCTCTCATCCTTCCCAGTGAAGATCCCCTCTCCCATACAGACAGGATGCTCATTCCTCCTATATAATCCCTATAAATACTTCTATCCTTTTATGGTAGCTAACTCAGAGTTCAAACTATCAGTTCAACCTTCAAAATTCTAGTTTGCAATGTTCCATGTACCAATTCATGCATTTGTTCGCTTAAGCTGTAAACCACTTTGGCTTCAAGATAAAGCAGTATATAACAATAGGAGTGGAGGAGTGGCCTAGTGATTAGTGCAACTGCCTAGTACCCAGAAAATCAAGGGTTTGATTCCCACTGACACACCTTGGGCAAGTCAATTTACTCTCCATTGCCATAGAAGAAAAGGCCTGGCAATCTATTCCCAGTGATACATTGTCAAAAAAACCCAGAGGCAACTGGGTCACCAGGAGTCAGTGCTGACTTGATGACACACAAAAAAAAAGATAGTTAAATAAATAAACATTGCTAGGGGGATGAGGAAGATATTGAATAGGAGGGGTGGCACTGCATGTGAATGTGAAGTGGAGAGAGAATTGCAGATATTTATCTGGAAGGTGCAATCAGATAGCAAGGAGTTGAATCACTAGAATATTGTTCCTTAGATGCCAGTATCATAGAGGTGAGAAAGCAAAGTATTATGGTCAACCAAGCTGAATACAGATGATAAGTCTAGCGAGATAGCTAATGCTATTTTCCCATGATCTGAAGTGCAATGAATCTCATTTAGAACTGAGACTGCTAGTTTGGTACTGTAATGAGAAAGGAAATCGGATTGATGTCAATGCAAAGTGCATGTATACTCAATGCGGTCAGAGAGCTGTATGAGGACAAACCATTCAGCAAGTTTGGAAAGGAAGGGTAAATTATTACTATTATATTATTAAGCATTTGTAAAGCGCTATCAAGTGTACACAGTGCTGTACAGACACAAAAGAAGTCAATTCCTGCTCAAAAAGCTTACAGTCTAGACGACAAACATACAGGACAAAGTAATACAATAGGAATAATGGCAATAGGAGTTGAAAGACAAGGGAGGGGATTAAGATCAAAGGCGGACTCAAAGAAGTGAGTCTTGAGCTTGGAATTGAAGAGGGCAGGGACAGGGGCAGGTTGTTCCAGGCAAATGGAGTTGCAAGGTCAAAAGAATGAAGCCTGAACTTAGCGGAAGAAGAGAACGGCATAGAGTGAAGAAAAGTAGAAGAGGAATGGAGATCAGGGGGAGGGGTATGGGGAGAGAGGAGACAGGAAAGGTAAGGAGGAGCAGCAGCGTGAAAGCATTTATGCGTCAAAATAAGTAGTTTGTACTGAATGCGTTAATGGATAGGGAGCCAGTGAAGGGACTTTAGAAGAGGAGTAATATGGCAGTAATGTGGCTGGCGAAGAATTAACTGTGCAGTCATATATTTTTATTCTGCTGATGAGATTTTTAGCACAAAGACAGAAATTTCTCCAAAGACATTTTAGAGGATGTCCAAGTCTGAATGGGGACATGGTGGAGGCATGCACAGGGTATTTCCAAGAACATGGATATCCCCACCTGATCTCAGAAACATCCTGGATGTCTGGAGTTATGTCTAAAGTTATATCTGCTCCATGCATGAAAAGACATCCTAAAAGTGATCATTTTGGCAGACAAATGTGTGGAGGGTATGGAGGAGGACCTACACTATTATCCCCTTTCTTTTACAGTCTGGAAATGAACACTGACAAGGAATGGAGGGTCATATCTTTGTTTTGCTCTGCTGCTGGACATCCCCTTATCCTAGCTTTTATGAGAGGGATGCCCCCATCTCACATTTTCCTAAGGGGGATGTCTGTGTGGACGCTGGTCTGGGCATCCAAGTCGGGGGCATCTATGCTACGAGAAACGGCCAGAAACATAGACGTGCTTGGCCTTTTCTTTACGTTCTGCTCTGGAGGTCCCCGATTCAACTTGATTGTTTTTTTCAAAATGCTGCTTCCCATGTCAGATTTTTCTATGTCACACTCAACCAGTAGAGCTCAATATCACACTTTGCACATCAATGCTTTTCAAAACATTTCTTTTTTAATAATAAAATATTTCTCCTTTGCAAAACAGTTCACACCAAATTGTCTTCAAGCACAGAGGTTACCTAACAAGGGACTCATTTAGAACAAAAATGTTTTAAAGGAATTTTTTAGGGATATTGAAACATCAATTAAAGGTACTAGTCAAAGACCATATAGGTGCATAACATGCTTATTGGTCCAGACACACCTTTATAAATTCTATAATCATTTACCCCATGTATTTTTTAAATGTTTTTCATTCACCAGTGTTCACCAAAACACAACACTCCCATGTATACCAATCTCCTCATTAAATTGGAATTTTCAAAGAAAGTTGAACAAAGTTCATAGTCTCTCTCACAAAGTGAAACGGAGTTCATAGTTTCTCTCACAATATTCAAATATCCTCCTAACAGTTCCACATATAGTTCACTCAGCTTTTAAAGAGCCAAATGTTGCACTCCCATTCATTGGCGTCAGCATCTGTCTGTTGTCCACATGATAACATTAATTCCTTGTTGCACCAACATTCCCAAGCCCGACACATCCAAAAAATAGCACCGTGGTGTTTTGTCAATTCCCGCCTGCTTCGGGGGCTAGATATCAGCAGATGTACACACCCAGAAGAGATTTTTCTATGTGACAAATGAATGAGAACACAACTTAAGCAATACAGGTTTATAATCTTCGTTAGATTATCTTGCCATTTCTAATCATTTAGTAAGTATGTTGTGACTTGTTACATTTTAGATAGGCAACTACTCATCTTCATTTCATATTTTTTCTTATGTGAATTTCACATAATTATACTGCTGCTAATAATGGTATATGCAGCCAAAACAAAGCCTGGTTTGTGCTTGTTTCCAATGATTGTTTCCCAACCTTTGGGCATTTTTTCATGTTTGTTTCACAAATTTGTTCTTTAGGCTTGTATAAATGCTACAACTCTTTTAAACACACCAATCAATTGTATGCATGTTAATTTTAGGCATATGCATATACAAGTGATTTGTGAACACTTTAATCTTTTAGGCACCGAAACAAACTGAATTCCAGCTCACAAATGCACATCCATAGTTCCTGCACAGTACTGTATCCCTTTCATTGCAACTGAGATGTTATTCTGGAAAAGTAAAATAAGCCAATACTGTATCCCATATGAATACTATCTATAAAACTATAAAAGTTCAATTTTTTTCAAAAAGCTAATATACAACCACATATATTTGCCTTTATATATGTGCATTCATAGCTGCAAAGACTGGAATATTTCAGTAGATGAGTAATGGTACGAGAGGGGAAAAAAGGCTTCTAAGTAAATGATTTTGTATAGGTAAACACAATTTTCTGCATTTGTTAGGGCTGCATGGCACACGTCAAGAAGAAATGATTGATCACAGGCTAACTGACAGAGAATGGGCAGAAGAATGGAAACATCTTGATCATGTAAGACATTCATTTCTTATTTCAGAGCATGGTAAAAAGACTGGTTTATTCATTTCTTATTTTTATATCTATTATCCAGTAAGCAACTTTATTTGATTGGAGAGAGATAAGCATGTTTGTCATAATTCAGTGTGAGGTTCACTAGTGCATTTTAAATTTGCCCTAACATGAATGAAGCAAGAGGTGGAAGAAATTTCTCCTGCCTCATTATCTTCAGCTCACCATCAGAAGGGGTAAATCTTGAAAGGGAGTGGGATGTCCTCTGGAAAACTGTTTCTAGGAGGGCAGATAAGTACTTGTTGAGGGTGGGGATCTTGTTTAGGGGTACAGATATTGAAGAGGATTGATCCTGAAAGGGCCTTTGTTATCAATATGGGAGGGGGGATCAAGGATAGGAGGCTTCTTATTTATTTATTTATTTAACACTCATTTATATACCGCATCTTCCAAAGTTCAGTTGCGGTGTACAATTAACAATAATTAACAAAGCGCAGTTTGTTTTACATAGAACATCTTAAAATTTTACATTGAACATCATAAGTTAACAAAGTAAAGTGTGATGAACTAAACAGTATTTATAAGTTAGAGCAGTGAGAGTAACAATTAACTAACAAAATGTAATGTCTAAACAGCGTAAGAAAGTACATAACATATGTAACAAGTGGAGGTATTTGGGCATAAGAGCTTGGGTCGTCAACATGTGAAAAGATGGGATTGAGCATCAGAAGAGCATTTATCTGAATATTGTGAAGGATAGGAAAGATTGGTCGTAGCTGGGTCTGAATGTTGGAAGGGTGGGAATCTAAAATCCCACTGCTCTGCAGCGGCTAGCAAACAATTTTTACTATGTAGTAATGCTGTTAGTGTATCTGGGTTTAAAAAAGGTTTGGACAAGTTGCTGGAGGAAAGGTCCATAAACAGTTATTAAAGAGGTACTTGGGAAATGCCCTGCTTACCTTGGGACAAGCATTATGGAACCTGTGTGCCTTTTTGGGAACCTCACAGGTACTTGTGACCTGGATTAGCCACTGTTGAAAACAGAATAGTGGGCTTGATCGACCTTGGTCTGACCCAGAATGGCATTTCTTAGGTTCTTATGTAACTCAAAAGGTATACGCTTTTGCAGTGTGGGCAGGTTAGTGCAAATTGCTTTACTTCACATGATTTATGCTAATCGTTATTAATTCTTCACAAGGTGGAGCATTCAAATCAGCGATTAGCAATGTTAGATGTGCATGCCGGATGCACCAGTGTATTCAGCAGACAGCGTTCCCCGCATGTACACAACGTTTCTGCAGGGAGCACTGTATGGGGGCAGGAGGAGGCAGAGCAGGGGCAGAGTGGGGGAGTGGCCAGGTGCCGGGACATACAGGGCCTATTCTGAAATGGCCCTTGTATGTTCCCCGGCACCCCTCAGGATGTCCAGCATCTACCACCCCGACAGTGGAATACATCCTGGGGGCATCAGCGATCATGCGCCACATGCCATTGGCCCAGCGAGTCCCTGCAGCCACGATCCAGGCCACAGGGGCTTCCAGTGCCACCCAAGTAGTGGTCTGCAGGGCCATGGTATTCCGAGCCATCAGGTGGATGGCTCATTGCCATGATGCGAGGACCCCACTGCTCTCTCGCCCCAGCAGTGGCATTCTGGCATGGGAACGGGCAGCTCCCTGTACATCGATCTCCCGGACGTGTACCCCCTGATTCCACCAGCATGGGTATGTCTGGATCCCGCGGTGGCGGAATCGGGTCTGTTTCGGTCCTGGCTAAGTTTTGGGTGGGCATGGTGGCCATGCATGCAGGGCACATAATTGGCCTCGAGATGTTTAGCATATATTTGTATGCTACACAGCTCACAAAAATAATGGCTTCACATTAAGCTGCATTAATGAGCATTTACATTTTTGCATTAGCTTGCAAACACTTAATACATGGGCTATATCATTCTCTGTCAGGACTTTCTTTGATTTTGTGCAGCCAGTTACAAAGCTGAACACATCATATCACACGACAAATATAAACATGTGAGTAGTAACACCATCATTAATATTCCATATCATGCTACTGACCTCTCATTACTCTTAGCCATAGATGGACAGCTCAAAAGCTTAAAGAATTAGTTGGCTTTGGAAATATATGGAGAAAACTGATGCGGGAATGAGAAACAGACCATGATATAGGAGTGAATGAACTAAAGTTTGAAGCCTTGATGATGGTCTTGTTACTCACAAGCTCCAAGCTTGTGCTAATTAAACCAATTTTCTATGACTTGTGCATTTAGGGGAAAACCCTTGAAAAAGCTGCTCACATTTTTCAACACCATAAGTGCTGGAGTGTAGCAATAAAAGAAAAAAAAACAAGAAAGGGATAATATAGTCCATATTTAAAGGAATAAGAAGAACAGGGTTGACCAACAGAAAATGTGTGATTTCATGAAGCCAAAAAACGAATACACAGACTGTACCATTGTATTATCTGTCATCATTGTTTTTAAAGATATGTTGTTACCTGAGTAGACTAGCTAGATGAATGTAAGAAATTGAGATTCTCCGAAGGATTGCTTATTGTGGGGTCTATTTACTAAGCTGTTGACACCTCAATTAACAAGCATTAACAGTAAATATCTTAAACCCAAATTGTATAGAACAATGTATTATAGCTCGTGCTGTACAATAGCGCACAATGTACATCGCTCAACCTAATCTAACACACTAACCTCTTACACGCAAATCATGACATCTCTTTCACTGCATGAAATACCCTCCCACCACTTTTGATCGTATTGCTGTGACACCGCCTTGATTGTAGGATAAGGCGGTATAGAAGTACTGTTAAATAAAATAAATAAATAAATAAATAAAATGCGAGTTCTACACTAAGAGCTATTGCAGTTACCATGCAGTAATTGCCGCTTTAACAGCTAACGTGGAATGGGATGGAAAATGGGAAGAGAATGGGCAGGAATTGTGCTTTTCAGTTAATACAAAGGTAGTTTTTGCACATTAGCTATTGAAGCGAAAGATAGCACCGTGCAGCTAAATAGATAAACTTAACTGCATCGCATTATCTGCAATGCAGTTAAGCACACTTTCTAGGACTTTTATTTGTGTTAACCATTTCGGGAGATGTTGGGAATGCCCTCAATTGTCTATGATGAGGTTTAGCAGTCAGTGCACATTAATTTGCTATGCAGGAACTGCAAAATCTTATACTATAGTTTAATAAATAGGCCCTTGCATGTATGCGGGTTTGTGTGTACAAGAAGAATGCTCTGTAGGGTATGTTTGTGTGTATACCTATTTATCTGTAACTGCTTCATCGACGGTAAGTTTTAATTTGCACTGAACCATTACAAGAGAGAATGAATACCGTGTATCCTATCTTTCATGCAGTTGTTAAATTGCATCATGGATATGGTGGAAAAAACCAGACGATCACTCACTGTACTTCGCCGCTGTCAAGAAGCAGACCGTGAGGAGCTTAATTACTGGATCAGGCGGTACAGTGATGCAGAGGATTTAAAAAAAGGTAGCAGTAGCAGCAGCAGCAGTCATTCCAGACAGCAGAGTCCAGTGAATCCAGATCCAGTGCCATTAGGTACTCAAAACTCACTCAAAGGTCCCTTAAGCCCACCAGGGTTTGCTGTTAGGCCCTTGTATACCTGTGCGATCAGCCTTGACTTTACTTGTTTTAGTTAATACAGCTGAAATGTATTTCTACTTTTGCATTTTGCTTTTTATTGGTGTTGAAATAGTGTTCCTCTTCAGCAAGAATTCAAGCACAAATAAGAATGAAGTTAGATATAACAGGGTGCATTTTTAACAGGGTGTCTAACTGCATATTTTAAGCCCTCCCAATAAAACAAGCACATTTCTAAATGCATGGTAAATTCAGGCCAGTATTCAGTGGGGCAGGCAGCAATAATTGCAAACAATTTCAAATTATATGTCTGTTCAATGCTATTATTTGTTTAGGCAGTGCTGTGGTATATATGGGTATAAGTGGACCATCTAAGGTAGGTGTTTCACTTATACCTGCTTTTGGTACGGCCTAGCTAGGATTATAGGGCCTGATGTTATAACAGGATGCTTATGTGAGAAGTCCAAATAGGTGTCTTTTGTAAGTGTATTTTATAAAAGCAACATAGGTGCCTATGTGCTTTTATAAAACAGGCACTCAGAACCAGCCCCAGTAACATGTACATGCCAGTGCACACATTTACATTTGCTGTAAGCATGGACACATCACAACTCTTCCTCTCTTTCACCCAAACTATGCCCTCCAGGGATGCCTATGCGAGGTGTACATGGGGCAATTTTACAAAATGCATTTTCCACTTCTAAAACAGCCTTTACATGCAGAAAAAGTAGCCTAGTTTTAAGCAGAAAGAATGCGTGCACATTTTGGTCTTTGAGTCATTTATGCTTGAAAGTGGTCATATTTATTTATTTATTTATTTTTATTTATTTATTTAGACAGTTTTGTATACCGCCTTATCCTTCAATCAAAGCGGTCACAACACAATTGGGGGATACATTTAACACGCGGGGATATGAGACACATTCACTAATACTTACAGGGAACATGGGCAATGGAGGGTTAAGTGGCTTGCCCAAGACCACAAGGAGCATCTGTGGGACTAGAAACCCCAGTCCTTCCGGCCCAAGGTTGCTGTCCTCTAGTGGGATTTGAACCCCCGACCTTCCGGCCTGAAGTACCGTGCCCCAACCACTAGGCTACTCCTCCCACATAAATGGCTTCTCATAAAATACTGACTACCTAGAAAGTGTACATGTTTGCATGGCGTTTACATTTACTGTGGGCATGCACATGGGTGGAGTTTGGATGGAGTGTGATCCGTACAAGCACATACTCACATAGAATAGAGATTATGATCATTTATGTATATACTTGCAAAATGTAGGGTTGGTACATGTGATCACACTTTAACTGAAGGCATGACGTTTGCCACTTACACTAGTATTTCATAAAGTGTGAAAATGTGCATTAACCTGGCACTGCTCTATAAAATTATCTTCATAATGGGGGTCATTTTAAAAGCTATAGTCACGATTTGGATGTCAGAAAGCATGCATGCAGATTTCCAAATCACAGAGATGTCCCCGGCGTTGGGTTGGTCATTGATGCAAGCAGGCACTGAAAGTTTTGATAAGACGGGAAGTCTGGAAACTAGTGCCAATTAGTCTGAGACCTCCTTTGCAATTTAAGAGATTTACATTTTGAAGTGCATAGTATCATCAAGTTATAGTATCATCAAGAGTAAGAAGTACTCGACACAAAATATTTTTTGTTGATTCGTAGAGTGGATTGACATTTAGTAGTGACAGAATACATCGCTCTGGGAAAAGCCCGTTAGAGTTTGCTGTTTTTTTTAGACATTCTGACTTGCATGTCCCAGGTTATCTATGTGAGAAGTCCAAAACGTTGCCTATTTTAAGCCTACTTTATAAAGACGGCATCGTAGCCTAAGTGTTTTTATAAAATAGGCTCCCAGAACTAGCTCCAGTAGGGTACAAATGCAGATATTCAAATTCATACCTGCATCAAAGTGTAGGTACATTGTGTATCCATGTATTTTATAAAATACATGAATACATTGCAGCTCCATTCTTCTCTACCCAGACTACTTCCCCAGCTGGGCGAGAAGTTTCCATATATGTACTTTTTATGCATGTATACTTTTGCAACATTTTATGAGAACTTGTGAGTATTTTGAGTACATTGCAGTTAGCGCAGGAGGACATATTATGTGCTGTCAATGTTGCCATTAACATGGGTTCACTTAATGCCACCTCAATAGATGGCGCACTCAATAATGCACTTGCTGTGATAGCGCCATGCGTTAGGGTACTCATCTGTGCGTTAACTGTTGGGAACTTGTTAGCCACACCTCTGTCAATTACCACAGAGGCTTTGTACTTAAAGCATGTTTGTTTTTCTGCAAAATGCACATAAGGTGTAAACATTTAATGTACTTTAGTAAAAGGGCCCCTTAGATTCTAAGTCCTCCAGGGATAGGAAAATACCACACCTGAATGTAACTCACCTGTTAAAGGCATGAGTTAAATCCAAAATTCTCTTTTCTTCCCCTTTCCTCTAAATATGGAAAAAGCTCTATAAAATTAGTCCATTAAGTGCAACTGGTACCTCAGAATGCCTCAAACTCCACCCTCTTTTTAGCCATTTAATTCTGGATGTATAACAATGTATGCATTCATAATTATATGGTCAGTTATCTACCTTCCCCCTCACAAACAAAAACAAAACAAAACACTTATGAAGTCAACGCCAGTGCTGAACACAGAAACGCTTTTCAGTATTGACCTGATTGTGTTTTAATACTGGGTTGTTATGAGATAATGACAGGAATTAGCTGCCTTAGTGATATGCCTACAGCATGTGTACTTTTTTGAAAATTCAGCAGATAATGCCTGAAACAAATTACCTCGGTCTGTATGTCAGGCTTCATCCCTGGCCCTTTTTAGATCCATGCTAAAGGCTCACCTCTTTGAGGCTGCTTTTGGATCGGGATCTGCTTAATCTTCTTTCCCTAGTTGTATCCTTGTCCTCAGCTGTTGTATTGTTTATTTTGACTAGATTGTAGGGTCTCATGAGCAGGGACCGTCTTTACATGTATCTGTACAGCGCTGCATATGCCTTGTAGCACTATATAAATGATCAGTACTAGTAGTCTTAATTTTCTAATGAGCTGTGTAAATGTATGCTGTACTGTAAGTGGGGTGATATACTATAAGTATGTGCATTGGGCCAATGACATGTACATTTGGTGTGGAGTTGGCCACAGCAGAGGGCAAATTTACATGTGTAAGTTATAAAATACTGTAGCTTACATAAATTCTTTACAAATCTGGTGGTGCGCATTTACACCAAGTCCACAGCTGGTGCAAGTAATCACGCCGACGTTTGCTGTGTATCTTATGACTTACACCCCTGTTTTATACAGTGCTGCTTTTACCTATGGGCAAAAGGGGCATCTGCCCTAGGGCCCTCCACAGTGGGGGCCCAACTCCTTGCTGCCCATGGGTAACAGCGACCCTGCTCCTGCCTTGCACCTGTTGTCACTGCTGCTGCCCTCTCTGATTTATTGAAAAGGGCAGAAGCAGAAACGACACCGTAGCGCCAGAAAAGAAGGTAACTCTGGTGCCACGGTGCCTTTTGTATGTGTTGCTACCACCGCACATCCCAGAGAGGGGCAGCAGTGGCGGCGGGAAGGAGCCTGCCAATGATGGGGGAGACTCTGACAGGGGGGCCCCTGCCTGAAACGTTTTCCCTAGGCCCCATAAGGGGCTGAAGCAGCCCTGATTTTACAAAGAAAGTAAGTGTCTGCTTTTCTTTTTAAAATAGAGGCAATTTCTGTGTATTGAAATGCATGTTCAACTAGGCAGCCTTTAGGAAATAACCATCTCAGGGGCAGCATGTAGTTTCCAGAATGCCTTTTTTCAATATGACCCAAAGACACTTGTGCTTCTAGGTGCCTAAAAATCTACTTGCCTCGATATGGTTGGTTTAGGGACTTTTACTTTTATCTTGTAAAAAACACTATGGGGTAGATTCTGGATTGCGTTTAGCGGGAATGGACGTCCATAGGGTTCAGATGTCCATCCCTGCTAAACGTCAGCATGCTAATCCTGCAGACAGAGCTCCCCGCACCTACAGGCAAGTTGTACAAGGAGCTCTGTTCGTGGGTGGGAGGGGGTGATTCAGAGGAGGAGCGAGGGCAAGGAGTGGGCGGGAACATGACCCCGGATGTACAGGGCTGATTCTGAGGTCAGCCCTGTATGTCTGTGGTCTGCCATTTGCATGGAGGCCTTATTCCACCTCAGAGGTGGAATAAGACCTAGACATCGCAGAAGGAGGACACCGGGGCTGCAAAACAAGGTGAGGGGTGCAAGGGGTTCCCAGCAGCCTGATCCTGGCCATGGTAGGCCCGATCAGGGGTCAGGCTACAGAGAAAGAAGGTTTTGATGGTCCGCCAGTGATCATGACTCCTGCATAGAGCCGCAGTGGCCTGGCAACGGGACACCATGCCACCGCCGCTCCATGCAGGAGCTTGGCTGAGCTAGCCGATAAGTGTCGGGATGTCCGGGGTGCCTGAATCATGGCACATCCTGGATGTCCCAGCCTTATGCCACAATTCTGCTCCTGCGGGGGCATCTAGACCCCATGGGAGCAGAATCGGATGCATTCTTGAGCCCTCTGGATGTCTGGACATCGGGACAGCCCGAGTGCACACATCTATGAATTGGCCTCCATGGGAGTAATTTTTAGCAGCGGCAGTGTGTGAACATAAGAACATAAGAACATAAGATATGCCATACTGGGTCAGACCAAGGTCCATCAAGCCCGGTATTCTGTTTCCAACAGTGGCCATTCTAGGTCATACGTACCTAGCAGTTTCCCCAAGGGACACAGGTTCCACAATGCTTGTATTGGTTCAAGCATTGATGTTTTAATTTACGCACTGATTGCAGCATGTAAATTAATCCATATATTCAGCACCAATATACATATTTTATGGTGACCATGGCTGCCACTATGAGGGTAATTTTACCACAAAGAGCCTAGGATTGGAGGTGGAGAAGGCTCATATCTTTCTGTATAAAATACTAGCACAAAGCCCGCTGAACTAGCACCTAGATTCTGAGCGCTGGCATGTAGTTAGCTTGTCAAGGGTACACATGTATGCATAAACAATGATGCCATCCATGCTTTGCCCAGACTCCTCTGCTGAGTGCGCCTACTCTACACCTATGTGTCTACTTGCATCACAGATATTTTATTTATTTATTTAGACAGTTTTGTATACCGCCTTATCCTTCAATCAAAGCGGTCACAACACAATTGGGGGATACATTTAACACGCGGGGATGTGAGACACATACACTAATACTTACAGGGAACATGGGCAATGGAGGGTTAAGTGGCTTGCCCAAGACCACAAGGAGCATCTGTGGGACTAGAAACCCCAGTCCTTCCGGCCCAAGGTTGCTGTCCTCTAGTGGGATTTGAACCCCCGACCTTCCGGCCTGAAGTACCTTGCCCCCAACCACTAGGCTACTCCTCCCTCTGCATGATATAATTTTATAAAAGGCCTTTACATATGCACATCAGTGTTTTATGCAATAAAGGCTAATACAATTATGCTCCCACCCCCCTCCCAACACACACAAATCTGTCAACGATTGGGAATCTCTCAGGTTCTTGTGACCTGGATTGGTCACTGTTGGAAACAGGATACTGGGCTTGATAGACCCTTGGTCTGACTCAGTATAGCATATCCTATGTTCTTACGTATGCACGATGACAAGAATGCAGGTATTTGTACCCAGCTTTGGTGTAGGCATGTTTGGGGGAAGATTTTGGGTGGAGTGCAGGTGGAGTCATGATGTATGTGAACACTTTATAAAATATATGTTTGTGTGTCTATGTTACACGTTAACATTTACACTTGCTCCTGAGTATGATGCAGAATAGCGCGGTATATAAGAGAATGTAAATTAAATTAATTAATTTAATTAATTAATTAATTAATTTAATTAATTAATTAATTATTAATTATGTGTAAGTGTCTGCAACTTCATTTTAGTTGCAATTTATGCAGATTTTGTGGATCTTTGGATCTCTATAAAATTAGCTATAAATAGGCAGTACTTGACCTCTCCACCTACATGACCTTTTAGAAAATTATCCTTTCCGAGGATAATTTTACTGGATCAAGGCATTTTTTTCTGCATATATGCCAGTGAATGCACTTAACAGGCCTCTTATCAAGTTACTCCTTGCATATACGTATGTGTTCCTGCAATAACATGCTTACTTCTGCGTGATTTTGGCATAGGCATATTTGAGGGCAAGTTTGTGATGGAGGGTGGCTGCACTCCCGGTTTGTGCATATACTTGATCAACAACTGGATTTCTCAGCGCACATAAGCAATACCGTCAAAGCAATATACTACAAGATCAAGACATTATGACATCTGAGACCCATGCTCGCCCCAGAGGATTTCCGTACAATATTCCAAGCGATTGTAACACCCCACTTTGATTACGCAAACATTATTCTCTACGGTCTCACGAAGAGCATCCTAAATCCTCTTCAGTTAGCGATGAATGTGGCCGCCCGAGTCCTCTGCGGAGTATCCAGAAAAGACCACATAACCCCTATCTTAAGAGACCTACACTGGCTACCTATAAACTGTAGGATCTCATACAAGGCCCTCCTCATCACATTCAAATCCATTAACAAAATCTCCCCACCTTCAATTTCTGCCCTGCTCACACACACACCAAACAACAGATTACGGAGGACACTAGCCGCCAACACACTGATTATTCCATCTGAAACAACAAAATGTTCATGAACAACTAGTAATAGAGCCTTCGCTCTTTACGCCCCTAGATGTTGGAATAACCTCCCTCCCAACATCAGAGCAATCAGAGACCTCAATCAATTTAGGAAGGTCATCAAGCATCACTTATTCCTATTGCACTTTTCCCCACACTACAGTACCATCCACCCAACCCAGCATTGACTCCCACACCACAGACAAAACCAAACCGGACAGATCTAGTAAACTTGTAAAGATTTGTTTCCTAAATCATGAAAGTCATCTTACAAAATTTAAGCAGTTATAAAGTTTGCTCATATGTATATTGACATCAAACCTAGCATGTGGAATCGCCTCATTGTAAATAACCTCACTGTAACTTCACCTGTCTGTATATAATTGTATATAGTTCTCCCAGTTACATTTCCATGTTACTATCCCTGTTTTATGTAAACACAGGGCAGATCTACCCCTGCCCTGTAGTCAAGTTGTTGAATGTAAACCACACTGATAACAAATAGTGCGGTATAGAAAAGCTATAAATAAATAAATAAAATATACTTTATAAAATATTCACTTATATTTACCCCGACACATAAATGCAAATAGAGGAATGGGATTGATGATTCAGTTTGAATATGATGATGCTTAAGATGAATATTTTTTGACTTCTTACATTCTGCAATTAAGCCAAAAAATAGGTACTGTATTCACAGCACCTAATGAATTAAGAGTGAAATACATTGCACCTGGTGGAGATTATCCCAGCAAAGCATGCTCTGATCATTTATAAGATACCTAGCAATCTGATCAAGATTGTAGACACAAACATTTATTTTGTATTTATAAGTTTACAATAATTATTCAAGTAAAACATTTATATAGCAATAGATTCATGGTCTCCACAAAACAAAGCAAAAAATGAATCTTTCCAAAGCATATCACCATATGACTATATCACTTTAGCCCACTTTAGCTCATGCAGCCTCCGGTCCATTCATATAAACTGTCTGCACCTCCCAGCCCCCTCTCAAGCTCACTTGCAGTCTACTCGGAAATCAGCATTTTTCTACCTGGGCACCTCCCTCTGGAATTCCCTCCCCATTGCCCTTCGACTAGATGAATCCTACCCTAAATTTCGCTCCCTCCTAAAGACCCATTTCTTTTCCTCTGCCTTTGACACCCTTCTGTGAACCTTCTTGACTTTTCTCATCTTATGTCTCTCAGCTATTTCTACCCTTCGCTTTCTTTCCTTTATATTATTGTAGTTCTTTTTCTTTTTCCTTTTCCGACTTTATTATTTTATATTGTAAACCGCCCCGATGTAACGGGGGGCGGTATATCAAGTCTGCTGTAAACAATAAACAATGAACTAATCCTAGAGGGACAAACCAAATGAGGAAAAAGGAGGAAACTGCAAAACAATAACACAAAACAGCAACTGCCCCCTAACCCAGGCACCATATATAGCAATGGAGTAACCACTAGAGAACCTGCAGGTTTTTTGGCATTAATAAATGCAGCTCATTGTAAAGGTTGTAAGAAAACATATTTTACAGATTGCAGCTTAACCAAATATTTGCTTGGAAATCTAAGGAAGAAAAGAACACCTAGTTGAACCCCCCCCCCCCCCAGTTTCAACAGAAGATACGATCTTTTCAGTTTCTCGCACCAAATCAGGACACATTCGTGCATTTAGATCCATAAGTCTTCTTACATGTCTTGAAATATATGTCTGAAAGCCAGTCTCATCTACATTCAAAGCCAACGTCACTAGAAAGGTTGGTGGAATCATAGATTCAGATCCAGAGTTCTCAAACAAGTTAGAAACATCTAGAGAATCAAAAACATGTACTCTGAGAAGTTAATCTTTTTATTTTAAGTTGGTAAATAGTATGCTCAAGAAATAGGAGGTAGAGTATCAGCTGTTATCTTCAAAATTTCAAGAACCTAATTTTTAAACATTTCTTTAGCAGAGATCAGAGGCATTCTAAGAAAATTAATAAGCCTTAAAATGCAGCTAAACGTCCCATTTTCAAGTGACTCCATCTTATTCCTTAGCGGTACATTCACTTTCATTAAAGCAGAATTCAAAGACTAAAGCGAACAAACCTGAGTTTGCATTTTAGAAGTCAAAACTTTCATCTAGGTAATATCCTGCTCATTGCAACCAATTTTCACCAAATTGTCTTGTGCTCTGAGAGAGAGAAATTGTTTTTGCAAAGTCAAAGTTTTCCCTGTTTCAGAGATGACATTCCAAATAGCCTCCCATGTAAAACTTCCTGACTAAAGCAAAGAAAAGACAAACTCAGCAGAGCCAATAACAGCCAAATTACCTGGAGCCAGCAAAGAATCATCTTCAACCACATTGCCACCGCCGTCGCAGGGCTCTCTATGCCCGCCACCCCCTCACTTTGCACCGCCAGCACGCTCGAAGTTGGAACCACAGTAGCTTCCTCTCAAGTAGCAGCAATTACCACCAGTTCAACCGGCAGAGCCAGTCCAAAGCTTCTTGGCGGTCTACTGCACCAAAGCAGCTATGGGAGGGATCCACTGTTCAGGGGAAGATGAAGAGTCAATTCTCAATAAGGACACCAACCCACCCAGTTGGGATCATCCCTGATTTTACCACTTGGGAGTCTTGATGCTTGAAAACGTTATTCATTGGGCCAGCCGAGATAGGTAGCCAAATCACTTAGGAGTTCTTTCATGGCTGTCCTTTCATCTTCACTATCAGAAATCAGAAACAGGCAACAAACATCTCAAGACTGGGAATCGATCATTAGGCATGTAGATAGCTGGGTGGCTGGTAGACGTGAGGATCGCCTGGTAACATGCCTGCCTAGTGCGAAGGTAGCGGACCTCACGCGCCACCTAGATAAGGTCTTAGATAGTGCTGGGGAGGAGTCTGCTGTCTTGGTACATGTCAGTACCAATGACATAGGAAAATGTGGTAGGGAGGTTCTGGAGGCTAAATTAAGGCTTTTAGATAGGAAGTTGAAATCCAGAACTTCCAGGGTAGCGTTCTCCGAAATGCTTCCCGTTCCACGCGCAGGACCCAAAAGGCAGACAGAGCTCCTGAGTCTCAATGCGTGGATGAGACAATGGTGTAAGGATGAGGGTTTTGGATTTGTTAGGAACTGGGGAAAGGAGGGGCTCTTCCGAAGGGATGGGCTTCACCTTAACCGGAATGGAACAAGGCTGCTGGCATTAACCTTTAAAAAGGAGATAGAACAGCTTTTAAACTAGATAATAGGGGAAAGCCGACAGTTGCACAAGAGCGCATGGTTCGGAAGAATGTATCCTTGAAGGATACTACCAAAATCAGAGAGGTTCCAAAAAAGAGTAGAGTAGCCCAAATGCCCTCGAGTATGGAGCAGACAAAGCTTAAAGATCCCAAATTACCCATGCCTATCAATAGCCAAATTAATATGAATAAAATAGAGTTTCTAAAATGTTTGTATGCAAATGCTAGAAGTCCAAAAGATAAGATGGGAGAGTTGGAATATATAGCACTAAATGAGAGGTTAGATGTGATTGGAATCCCAGAGACATGGTGGAAGGAGGACAACCAGTGGGACACTGTGATACCTGGGTACAAACTATATCATAAGGAAAGAGCTGATCAAATTGGTGGAGGAGTTGCGCTCTATGTTAGAGAGGGCATTGAGTCAGAAAGGTTTAAAGTTTTGCAGGAAACAAAATTTGCTGTAGAATCTCTATGGATTGAAATTCCATGTAAAAAGGGGAAGGCGATGAGAGTGGGGGTGTACTATCGACCGCCTGGCCAGAATGAACAAATGGATGATGAAATGCTCAAAGAAATCAAGGAAGCTAACAAAAGTTACAGCGCGGTAATAATAATGGGTGATTTCAATTACCCCGGTATCGACTGGGTCAGTGTCACGGCAGGACATGCTAGGGATATAAAGTTCCTAGATGACATAAATGACTGCTTCTTGGAGCAGCTGGTTCATGAACCGACCAGAGGGGAAGCCATATTGGATCTAGTCCTTAGTGGAACACCAGATCTGGTGCAAGAGATAAGGGTGTTGGGGCCACTTGGCAATAGTGATAATAGCATGATCGTGTTTGATTTAATTAGTGGAGGAGGGATAGTAAGGAGATCCACAGTACTACCTTTTAACTTATGAAAGGGAGACTATGATAAAATGAGGAAAATAGTTAAGAAAAAACTAAAAGGAGCAGTTGCAAAGGTTAAAGACTTACATCAAGCTTGGGTGTTGCTGAAAAATACTATCTTGGAAGCCCACACCTGCTGTATTCCACGCTTTAAGAAAAGTGGAAGGAAGTCCAAAAAACTGCCAGCATGGTTTAAAGGTGAGGTCAGAAAGGCTGTTGTTGCCAAAAAAATATCTTTCAGAAAATGGAAAAAAGAGCCAAATGAAACTTGGAAACGGCACAAGCACTGCCAAGTTAAATGCAAGGCATTGATAAGGCAGGCAAAGGGAGAATTTGAGAAGAAGCTTGCTGCGGAAGCAAAAAAGCGTAATAAAGACTTTTTCAAGTACATTCGTAGAAAAAAACCTGTGAGAGAGTGAGTTGGTCCATTAGATGATAGAGGGGTTAAAGGGGCACTAAGAAGTGACAAGGCAATAGCAGAGAGACTGAATGAATTCTTTGCTTCGGTCTTTACTGAGGAAGATGTAGGGATGTTAAACATGACTGAAGTGGTATTTAAAGGTGTGGAAGAATTGAAGGAAATATCGATACATTGGGAAGATGTATTACAACTATTAGATAAACTGAAGAGTAGCAAATCACCTGGGCCGGATGATATACATCCAAGGTGTTGAAAGAAGTGAAATGTGAGATTGCAGACCTGCTATTAGTAATTTGTGAACTATCATTAAAATCATCTGTAATACCTGAAGATTGGAAGATGGCAAACATAACAACAATTTTTAAAAAATATTCCAGGGGTGATCCGGGAAACTTCAGACCGGTGAACCTGATGTCAGTACCGGGAAAAATGGTAGAAACCATCATAAAGAACAAAGTTGCTGAACATGTAGGTAGTCATGGCTTAATGGGAAAAAACCTTTTAAAAGGTCTCTTATCCAAGTGAATCAAATTGAATATCAAAAAACTGCATAAATTCACTCACTAACGATTTAAATATAATCTATAAATAAGTTTATAACATCTAGTCACCGGTCTCAGATAAACGTTTTCCACTTTGACACTTAAATATGGGTAATGAACTTATCCCAACGAGTGTCCGTTTACATCAATGACCATGGACTAGTGCGGCTTCAGTTCTCTTTTTCGTTTTCAATTTTCTATTTTTTCATAAAAAAGAATAATAAATGCCATTCCAACTTATCTTAATGGTGGATGGCTTTTAAATAAAGCCCCTTTGTGTTTGCATACAGGGGTCTCCCTGTATGCAAACACAAAGGGGCTTTATTTAAAAGCCATCCACCATTAAGATAAGTTGGAATGGCATTTATTATTCTTTTTTATGAAAAAATAGAAAATTGAAAACGAAAAAGAGAACTGAAGCCGCACTAGTCCATGGTCATTGATGTAAACGGACACTCGTTGGGATAAGTTCATTACCCATATTTAAGTGTCAAAGTGGAAAACGTTTATCTGAGACCGGTGACTAGATGTTATAAACTTATTTATAGATTATATTTAAATCGTTAGTGAGTGAATTTATGCAGTTTTTTGATATGGCTTAATGGGAGACATCCAACATGGCTTTAGACAAGGAAGAACTTGTCTTACTAAACTGTTATGTTTTTTTGAAGGTGTGAATAAACAGGCAGACACAGGTGAGTCGGTTGATATAGTGTATTTGGACTTTCAGAAAGCCGTTGACAAGGTCCCTCATCAGAGACTTTTGGCAAAACTAAAGAGTCATGGGATAGGAGGCAGTGCACCATTGTGGATCAGGAACTGGTTAAAAGATAGAAAGCAGAGGGTAGGGCTAAATGTCCAATTATCCCAATGGAGAAAGGTAAATAGTGGTGTACCCCAGGGATCTGTGCTGGGTCCGCTGCTTTTTGACATATTCATAAATGACCTGGAAAAGGGAATAACGAGTGAGGTTATCAAATTTGCAGATGACACAAAACTATTTAAAGTTGTTAAAACCCATGAGGATTGTGGAAAATTGCAGGAAGATCTTAATAAATTGTAAGACTGGGCATCAAAATGGCAGATGAAATTTAATGTGGACAAGTGCAAAGTTATGCACCTAGGGAAGAACAACCCAAACTATGGTTACACGATGCAAGGTTCCACATTAGGAACCACCACCCAGGAAAAAGATTTAGGCATCATCGTGAATAACATAAGATATGCCATACTGGGTCAGACCAAGGTCCATCAAGCCCAGTATTCTGTTTCCAACAGTGGCCAATCTAGGTCATATGTACCTAGCAGTTTCCCCAAGGGACACAGGTTCCACAATGCTTGTATTGGTTCAAGCATTGATATCCTGGGTCCCTTCTTAATAATGGTTTATGGACCTTTCCTCCAGGAACTTGTCCAAACCTTTTTTAAACCCAGCTACATTAACAGCCTTTACTACATCCTCTGGTAACAAATTCCAGAGTTTGATTACACGTTGAGTGAAAAAATGTTTTCTTTTATTAGTCTTAAATAGTTTACCCTGTAGCTTCATTGCATGTCCCCTAGTCTTTCTATATTCTGATAAGGTAAACAATCGATCTATGTTTACCCGTTCCACTCCGTTCATTAATTTATAGACTTCTATCATATCTCCCCTCAGCTGTCTCTTTTCCAGGTTAAAGAGCCCTAACCTTTTTAGCCTTTCTTCATAGGAGTATCCTTCCATCCCCTTTACCATTTTGGTGGCTCTTCTCGGAACCTTTTCTAAAATCGCTATATCCTTTTTAAGATACGGCGACCAGAATTGCACACAATATTCAAGGTGCGGTCTCACCATGGAACGATATAGAGGCATTATAATATCTTTTGTTTTATTTTAAACATGTTAAAACCCTCGCCCAGTGTGCAGCAGCGGCCAAGAGAGCAAATAGAATGCTAGGTATCATAAGGAAAGGAATGGAAAATAAAACATTAGAAAGACTAGGGGACATGCAATGAAGCTACAGGGTAAACTATTCAAGACTAATAAAAGAAAATATTTTTTCACTCAACGTGTAATCAAACTCTGGAATTTGTTACCGGAGGATGTAGTAAAGGCTGTTAGTGTAACTGGGTTTAAAAAAGGTTTGGACAAGTTCTTGGAGGAAAGGTCCATAAACCGTTATTAAGAAGGGACCCAGGATATCAATGCTTGACCCAATACAAGCATTGTGAAACTTGTGTCTTTTGGGGAAACTGCTAGGTACATATGACCTAGATTGGCCACTGTTGGAGACAGGATACTGGGCTTGATGGACCTTGGTCTGACCCAGTATGGCTTATCTGATGTTCTTATGTTATGTTCTTATGTAATCAGGATGCTACCAACTTAGAACCTTCCTCATAGACACAAACATTTCTATGCGTCACACACAAAGCTTCATTTTGCAGAAGATGTATAGGTCAGAAAAGGACTTTATAGTCCTTTTATACAGTTTCTCTATACTACCTTTATTTCATCTTAGTTTTATCCCAAAAATATTTATAAAGTATACTTATCTGAATTTCTGCACTGCTGTACTTGTCATAAGAGTTTATCTGGCGTGATATCACATTTGAAGATCTTCTGCTTCAGGGACATTGTTTTTGATCTACGTATTGCCGATCCACGTATTAGTATTTTTCATGATGTCACTCTAAATACTGCAGTAAAGATGTTATACAATTCAACACCTTTTAAAGCACCATCTGACTTCATTCTACCAATCAAAAAGGCCCCCATCCTTTTTAAATGAGAGACAATCATTTTACCTCCAAATTTTTGAATGATAAATCCAATACTATTCTCTACAGATAGTATTTTTGCTCACACTAATCTAAAGGAATAAAATCAATGATCTACCATTTCCATTCTGTAAATTAGTGTGCTTTTAAACAGTGAACAAATATTGCAGCTGTGAAGTGTCTACTGGGTGAGGAGCAATTCCATTTGCTCTTGAAACTTCTTGCGTGTCTGCCATTTTGAACTCGGCATCAGAAATGTCCAGAGCAACTGGGGTTCTGGAACTGACTCAGACTCCCCACTCCTGACCCCATATTTGACACCAGGAAGACCACTGGGTCAGGAGTGGGGTGTTTGAGTGGAGGGGGTTGCTGGTTGCTTTGTCCTAGGTGGTGTTAGGAGAGGCTGATGTCTTTTGTCGAAAGAGTGTGGGGAGGACTGGGGAAGGTTGATGCCTTTGTCAGAGGAAGTGCAGAGTAGGAGAAAAGAGGTATATTGATGGGGGATGCAGAGATGGGGGGAGGATTGATGCTGTATATGTGGAGATTTATGGAGACTAAGATTTTCTTTTTCTCCATGTGCAGCTTTTTAAAATTGCTGATCTCTTTAGACGTTCCGGTAGATGTTTGCTCTTGCATGTCATAGTTGCTTACAAATGGCTTTACGTTTGACACAGCCTTTCATAAAATAGCCGAGGAGTTGTGAATCCCAACTTGGATATGTCAGTTCCTATCTCTACATTCTACAATATGTAAAATGGGCCTTAAGGTGAAGTGGAATGTGTTTCAGAATTAGAGAAGTTGAAGATTGATGGATTTCTTATAGCACTGCACATTCAATAACATTGACATTCATGGTGCTTCTGACCCCATTGCTGCTGCTCTTACAGATATTTCCTCTTACAGCTGCTGTCCTCCACTCAAGGCCCTATCTCAGGGACATAAAAAATGGGCACAGGTGCAGGCTGTAGAAACAAATAGGTTTAATGTTAGAAAAGCAAATTTAATAATGCATTTGAAGCCAATACAATATTATGGTATAAAATGTCAGCATGATGACAAGGCTGAGACAGACACTGGCTGTGAATATAATCAGTGAAAGGAGTGGAAGTTTGCAGCTAATGGCATAACGCCCAGCTGAGTGTTGCTGCAGCCCCTGCACAGTCGTGACCCTAACTTCCAGGTTCACAGTCTGCCTGAGGCAGCAGGAGCATTGTGTAGTCACTCAACCGGCTGGCACATCTAACGGTGGCCATGCCCCCTGCACTGCTTCTCTCAGCCTCAAACCATCTCAGTTGCAGTCCTCTCATACCATGACCTGAATGCATTTTACTTCCGGGTTCATGACTGTATTCAACACTGTTTCTACTCCTTTAAAATTTCCCATGGCTAGAAACTGTGGAACACAGTGCTACACCCTTTCAGCCTACCCAAGCCTGCTGAAAGGGTGGAAAGCTCAGTGCTTCAATGGTCAAACCCCAGTGGACCCGGACAACTATCTTGCAGCTCTGCTTTGGAGTTCATTCGGAGTAGTAAGTTGTTTTTTTTTTTTTTTAATATGCATCTGCATGCATTACACTGACCAGAAGGGGATGCGTTGCTGCCTGCTTGTATGCCTGCCTGCCTAGGAGGAATTTAACCGGCTGTATATACTGATATGGGGGATAGGTTTAGAGGCATGGGATGGATGACTGACTTCCTGGGTGGAGAGGATTAGCTGAGGGGAAAGGGATCTAATAGGTTAGATGAGGAGGAGGAGGAGCTTGGAGGGTGACTGGTTTCTGGGTGGTGAGGGCTAGTTGGGTGGAAGTAATTGTTTACGTGAAGGAGGGAGCTGGGAGGGTGGCTGACTGGCTTCTTAGATATGAAGGTTAGTGAGGGGGAATGTAGTTGACTACATATAATGGGATAGGGGCAGGGCTGGGCCAAATGATTCTACTGCCCTAGGCAGAAGCCCAGGCAATGCCACCCCTCCCCCTGTGTGCCAAGACCCCTTCCCATGCTGAGCCGCACTGCCGCCTCCCGCTGCCACAGATTCTGGCGGTGGGGTTGAGGGCTGCTCGGCAGTAGTGGCAGGCCATGTTCTTCAGCACACAAGGCCTGCCCCTTCTGACCTCTATGACACAACTTTGGAGGGTCAGGAGCAGCAGGCCATGTGTGCCGAGTCACATGGCTTGCTGTTGCTGGTGAGCCCAGCTGACCCTGCTGCCAGAATCAGAGGCAATGGGGGGCGGCAGTATGGCACGGCTAAGCACCGCGGGGGTGGCAGGCCATGTGTGCCATGCAACCCATGGAGGTCTGCCACCCTAGGCGGCCATCTAGCTCACCTAGTGGACGGCCAGCCTTCGAGAGAGGTTTGCAGCGTGGCTGACCTAGCTTGCTGGGTTGTGAGGGCTAGCTAGGGGGAGTATGGCGAACCAGGGGAGGAGGGGGAGGGAAACTAGTGGGGAAAAGAAGGATAAAGTGAGAGAGACTGGGTGGTGAAAGAGTGGGGGAATGAGAGAGACAGAAAGAGAAAGAGAGATATTGGGTAGTGACAGGGGGTGGGGGGAGGGACTGCTGGATGTGCACTTCAACCACTGACCTTCAGCAGTGCATTAAGGATCTGATTTACTAAGCTTTCTTAGTAATTAGAAATGGAATGAGAAAACAGCCTGGCAAGTCAGGCTTTAAAGGAGCTACAGTTTACCTTGCAGGGGACCCCCCTCCACCACCACCATTCTTCAGCTTTGGTGATAGCAGGGTGCTTGTGGGGGAGGTCTCAGCCTCAGAGTCCTGAATCTTTGGGCTGACTCCTACATAAAAATGTTATCAAAGCCTTATCTAAGGACATGGGGAAATCCTTATGTAAATGTTGGCACATATTTAGTTATTTATTTAACCATTTTTTATATACCACCTTTCGGCACATCAAGGCGGTTTACATCAAACATTAAGTTGTTTACATTGAACGGTATATAACATGAGCATCTGTTTTACAAAGAAACACACTTTTAAATGAAAGGAACATCACTTGGGACTCTGCATGTGTAACATTCAGCACTTACATAAGAACTGTCATACTGAGTCAGACCAAAGGTCCATCAAGCCCAGTACCCTGTTTCCAACAGGGGCCAATCTAGGCCACAAGTACCTGTCACTTAGACATTATGCAGCAATTTTTGCAACCTACGCGTGTATCACTATTTACAGTGCCAGATGTTACAAAACTAGACATCCAAGGGGAGCTAATTAGGTGTTGGCTACGAAACACAAATTTTTGGATTTTTGAGGTGGTTTTAAAAACTAGAGAGGTGAGTACAATTTCCCCCCTCAGTCACCCCTTCAAATCTTAAGTCTAAAGAAGAAGCTAACTGACACATATCCCTTGGAGTGGGTGTAGATGGCAGAGTTTTGAAAATATACATGCATTGCCGTTGCAAAGATGGAAATACAGAGATTTATCTGACCCACCCAGATCATATACACAACATACCCATTCAAAAATAGACATGCTGCAGATATATACCAGTACATGTAAGACAGGGTAAAAGTTTGGCTAGTGCTCATTTAAAACAAAAATTCCTGATTTCTGTGCATTGTGTCATGTTTATCTCACCTGTTTGGTTTGGAAGGGGCACCCTGGGGAGTAATTTTATAAAGGGGTGCCTACTTTCCTGTGTGAAGTACGCACCTAAAAGGAGTATTTTAGTCATTTATGATCTCTAATAAAAGTGCACCAAGTGGAAAATATGCATTTCAGATTCATGGCATGTACTTTCACTATGGGTGTGCACAACGGCAAAGTTTAGGTGGAGCGTGAGAATATGCACATCGATTATAAAATGCTATAATTTGCCTGCAGACTTGCAAAAAGTAGGTGCCCTCATTTACGCCAACTCTGGGACTGTTTAAATGACAGCATCTTAAGGCACATTTTCAGCCTGGTGAAAGGAGGGTAACCAATGAGACACTGTGCTTCCAGGGTACAAATTATATCACAGTGATAGTTTAGATCAAATTGGTGAAGGGGTGCCATTATGAGGGTAGTTTTGTAAGGATCTCCTAGCTTTGAGCGCATCCTACTGCATGCAAATCACGCCTTTTTTATATAAAAAAGTAGGTGCCTACTTTTCTTTATAAAATAGTGACATAAGTCATAAGAAATGCATGCCAAATCTACTTGTAGGACTTAGATGAGCCCTAGAATTGATGTGAATGTGTCCATCTAGATTTGTAAAAAGCGTGTGCAAGGTATGGTATTGTATAACTTAGGTGTGTAAATTTAGACTCTGCCTCCACCCCAGCTTTGACCTTGTGCTCACCCACTCCGAAAGTATGCACCATCAGCCTGATGTGTGCATTTATAGAACAGAGATAACCTAAAATTCATGCATAAGTGTCCATTCACATACATGAAAATTTATTTATTTATTTATTTAGACAGTATTGTATACTGCCTTATCCTTCAATCAAAGCGGACACAACACAATCGGGGGATACATTTAACACGTGGGGATATGAGACACATACACTAATACTTAAAGGGAACATGATTTGCATGCATGGATGACATGTAAGTTTACACAGCTCATTATAAAATTGTGTTCTGTATGTTAAAGAGGACATTGAGCCAAACAGGATAAAAGTTCTGCAGGAAATAAAATGCACTCTAGAATTTTTATGGATAGAAAGGGGACGGGTGAGGGTGTACTACTGTCTGGCTGACCAGAGATAATGAAAAGATCTGCCTCTCTGCTCCCCCACTCCAAAACTATGTGCCATCACCCTGACATATGTACTTACAGAATAGCAATCACCATAGGCGTTGGAACAGGGTGGGTCACACGGGCCCTGGCCCCACCAAACATTTGCCTGCCAGCAGACAGAGAGCAGCCACTATCTCTACCTGGGGGAGATCAAATCCCCTGTGGGCAGAAGTCTGCTGTGATCATGGCAAAAATTCCTTCTGTCTGCCCATGGGGATCCGATCTCCTGTGCACATACAGAAGGAGTTTTTGCCATGATTATGGCTGCATTTCTCTCCTGCCCATGGGGACCTGATCTCCCATAGGCAGACAAAAGGAATCTGTTGCAATCACAGCCATTCCCTGCTCTTCTGCCCATGGGCAGAACAGGAGGGGAAGGCCATGGGGGGTTAAGGGCAGGGTTATGGTGGAGCTTGAGGTGGAGTCAAGGTGTAGATTCCCTCCCCCCCAATCAGAGAGGCGTTCTGTGACCCCTGGTGACTATGTACACTTCATGTGTAAGTGCCCATCTCTGTGTGTAAGTCATTTAAAACAGGTGACATACACATATTGATGGCAAGCAAATATGCACAGCTCATTATAGAATTACTTCCTAGGAGTCACTACCCAGGCAAAGGATCTAGGCACCGTCATAGATAATATGTTGAAATCCTCTGATCAGTGTTCAGCGGTGGCCAAGAAAGCTAATAGAATGCTAGGAATTAAAAGGAAAGGGATGGAAAAAAACCCAAGGATATCATCATGCCTCTGTATTGCTCCAGGGTATGACACATATTGAGTATTCATGTAGTTCTGGTGCCCAAATCTGAAAAAAAAAATAGCAGAATTGGAAGCATTCAGAAAAGTGCAACCAAAATGGTAAAGAGGCTTAAAGTGGTTAGGGCTCTTCAGCTTGGAGAAGAGATGGCTGATGGGAGATATGATAGAGGTCTCTAAAATTTTGAGTGGTGTGGAATGAGTAAACAGAATCAATTGTTTACTTCTTCAAAAAATACATAGATAAGGGGACAGTTATTCAATGCATAATTAAGTCTGGAATTCACTGCTGGAGGATGAATGATGTTAGTGTAGCTGGATTTAAAAAAGGTTTGAACAGGTTCCTGGAGGAAAAGTTCATAAACCATCATTAAAGTGGACTATAGACTGCAATAAGCAGCATGGAATCTGTCTGCCTTTTGAGATCCTTACAGGTACTTGGGATTGGATTGGCCACTGAACTTGATCCTATGTCCTCATGTTCTTATGCATGCATTTTAAATTTCTAGGCACCCAAGCAAACCAAATCTGTGCTCATGAATGCACATCCCCAGTATAAGAAGCAGCTTTTCTAAAACTGTTATTTGCACTTGTAGGACATGCTGGTAATTACACGTGCAAATGTCACAAGTCTTCTGAAATAATCCCCTGTCTGGAGCATCCAAGGATATATGTGTAAATGTTATACCCTGATGAAACCCTGGTCATCATTGGGTGGGCTTTGAAATAATTGTGTTTTTTCAAGCAATTTTGAGATGTCATTTTTCAAAATATTAAAATTTGAATAAGTAAGGGGAGGGTTTTTTAGACCCATGAGGATCAGTCCCGGTGTTCAGTTGAATATCATATATAAAAAAAGGTTTCAAAGGTTTGAATAAATAAAATGACATAATCTGAGGTCTTTTTCCTCTCTTATGCATTCTTTTCTTCTTAAATGGAACAGTGATACAGTGATTAGCATAAGATTTTTTTCAGTGATTTGTTGTGGATTGCTGAACTGAGTATTTTCAAAGCCAATTCTATGGGCAAAACAATTCTTTATCGGTGAAAATGAGCTTTTATAAAATTGCCACTCGTGTGTCAGAGAATTCTTCATGTGCCATTTCACACATCTATTTACCCAATATAGGCAAGGTGTTCTGGGGGGGGGGGGGGGTTGACTAAGGGTGCATAAGCGGCTCTATGTGGGAAATGGGATGTCCATTTTGAGATATTCACACTTACAAAGTATTTCACAAATGGTTTGTGCCGACTGTTGAGCTTTATGTAAAATTTGCATAAGGACATGCAGGAGGGCATGAATTTCTTGGCCCATACAGCCAGTGGATCCGTTTTACAAACCTATGCCTGAAGAAAAAGATCAACCTCACTTGGAGCTTTAGACATGTAAGCAGTGGCATCTACTTGCCTAGGTGCTGATCTTGCAACACACATGCGTATTTCTCTGTGCGTACACATCTGTGTACTGGATTTTACAAAGCTACATGTACAAGAACAGCTGATAAAGAAGCCAAATAAAATGCATTTTGAGGTGGTTTTAGGCACAAGGATTAGCACAAAAGCAAACGGTGGTGAGAACATGTTTTAAATTACACAGCTAATCCCCTTGTAAAATGTGAACGTGGAGTCCGATTCAGAAAGGGGCACATCTGGGTCCCGTGCATATCTTCAAAGAGGACGTGCACGCAGAACACTGATTCCACAACCCCATGTATACACGCATATGGGGATGTAGAATCGGCATGCGGCCGTTCCCGGTGAAGCACGCCTTACTGGTGGCCTATTGCACCGTCCTCAGCCACACACATGTGTAGGTCATGCGCACACTACCCATATTGCCCCAGTCACCCTGTGCACCTGCAACCCTGAAAGCATCCCCAACTCCATGTCCTGCAGACTACGTGTGAACAGAATCAGGAAGAAGGCCCCTTCCCCAAACCCATCATAATGTACACATTAACATGGCTACCAGGCAGCCTAATTTCAGCGAGATGGAGACGAGGCTGCTAGTAACCATGGTCCTAGAGCAGGAGGAGATTCTCCTCCCCACCAGGCAGAGGCGGCCAGCCCACACAGCAGCATGTAAGTTCTGGGAACACATCAGGACCACCCTTGCCCAGTAGGTACATCACAACACAGACATACAAACCTGGAATCATAGAAACATAGAAACATGATGGCAGAAAAAAATCACATGGTCTACCTAGTCTGCCCTTTCATATAAACCACTACAACAGTGCCCTTTTTCCCTTTAGAGATCCTCTGTGTTTGTCCCATGCTCTTTTGAATTCAGATACTGTCCTCATCTCTACCACCTCCACTGGGAGACTATTACACGGATACACCACTCTTTCCGTATTTCTGCATATTACTCTTGAGTCTATCCCCTTTCACCCTCATCCTATGTCCCCTCATAGCAGAGCTTGCTTTCAATCAAAAGAGGCTTTCCTGTGCATTTATGCCATGGAGGTATTTAAACATCTCAATCATATCACTTCTGTCTTTCCTCTAAAGTATACATATTAAGATCCTTAAGCCTGTCCTCATATGCTTTAAAATAAAGACCACTAACCATTTTAGTAGCCACCCTCTGTACTGACTCCAACCTGTTTAAATACTTTTGAAGGTGCGGTCTCCAGAATTGCACACTCTACTCCAAATGAGCTCGCACCAAAGACTTATACAGAGCACTAACACCTCCTTTCTTTTGCTGGTCATTCCTCTCTCTATGAACCCAAGCACTCTTCTTTCTTTCTCAGTCACCTTTTCTACCCGTTTAACTACTTTAAGATCATCAGACACAATCACGCCGAGGTCCCGCTCTTCTTTTATGGACAGAAGCACTTCACTCCCTATACTATATTGCTTCCTTGGATTGCTGCAGCCCAAATGCATGACCTTGCATTTTTTTAACATTAATTTACATTTGCCAAATTGTAGACCATTCCTCAAGCTTAGCTAGATACCCCCTCATGTTATCTACGCCTTCCTGGGTGTCTACTGTATTGCAGATTTTGGTATCATCCGCAAAGAAGGAAACCTTACCCGACAGCCCTTCTGCTATATCACTAACAAAGATGTTAAAAAAAGCGGACCAAGGACAGATCCCTGGCGCACACCACTGGTAGCCTTCCTCTCCTCTGCGTGAGCTCAATTTACCTGTACCCTTTGTCGCCTCCCACTCAACCAGTTTCTAACACAAGCAGTAACTCTAGGGTCCATCCCTAGAGTGCTCAGTTTGTTTATAAGTTGCCTTTGTGGAACGATGTCAAAGGTTTTACTAAAATCTAAATGCGCCACATCGAGGGCTCTTCCTCGGACCAACTCCTTGGTCACCCACTCAAAGAAATCAATCAGATTTGTCTGACAAGATCTGCCACTGGTGAATCCATGCTGCCTTGGATACACTAATCCATTGAACTCCAGAAACATCATTATTTTATTTTTCAGCAGCGCTTCCAATAATTTACTCACCACTGAGGTTAAACTAACTGGCCTGTAGTTTTCAACCACATCGTTACTTCCGCTTTTGTATAAATGGACTGCATGAGCCTCTCTCCAGTCCTCTGGCACCACTCCTGACTCCAACAAGGCATTGAAAAGGTCAGTCAGTGGAGTTGCTAGAACATCCCCAAGTTCCCTCAGTATTCTAGGGTGTATCCCATCCGGTCCCATCGCTTTGTCTACTTTAAGTTTAGCTAGTTTCTCATGAACACAGTCTTCTGAAAATTGTTCAAGATGCTCCTCACTTCTGTTCATGTTTGTAGCCATCTCCTGGCAGTGCTGCGTATGTCATCTGTGAACACAAAACAGAAATATTTGTTAAGCAATTCCACTTTATCCTCATATTCCTCCCCTTCACCCTTGAGTCTGACAGTACCACTTTTGCCCTTCCTTTTCTCAGTAACATACCTGAACAGTGTCTTATCCCCCCATTTTATTGCATTGACAATTTCCTCCTCTTTCTGAATATTTGCTTTCCTGACTACTTTACTAGCTTCTCTAAGTTGTTCCAAATATAGATACCTGTCTTCCTCTCTCTGTGATCGCTTGTATTTCATGAAGGCCTCCCTCTTTTTCTTCACTTTTTCAGCTACTCCTTTTGAAAACCTTAGCAGTTTCCTTTTCCTTTTACCTTTATTTACGATTTTAACAAAAAGGTTGGTTGCACTTAAAATATCCCCTTTCAGTTTTGCCCACTGTTATTCTACATCCCCCAGCTGTTCCCATACCACTAATGACTCCCTGAGGTCTTGGCAAAGTTAGTTTTCCTAAAGTCTAAGGCCCTCGCTTTTGAATGGATTTTATCTGCCCTGGTCCTAATACTGAACCACACCATCTAGTGATCACTGGATACAAAATGATCTCCCACTATAATATTAGAAACACTTTCACCATTGGTAAGCACTAAGTCCAGTATGGCCCCTTCATGTGTGGGTTCTGTTACCAATTGCCTGAATAGTTCTCCCTGTAGAAAATCCAGGATCTCCTTACTTCTAGATGTTACTGCAGCAGGGATGTGCCAATCAACATCTGGCATATTGAAATCCCCTATCAGTAGCACTCCCCCTTTCCTGGCAGTGCTGCATATGTCTTAAATTAACTCTCTGTCCACCTCTTCAACCTGTGAGGGAGGTCTGTATATCACACCAATGCAAATAGATATCTCTTTCCCTCTTTCTAATTTAACCCACAGTGCTTCCTCTCTCCCTTTTAAGTCCTGTATTTCCATAGCTTTAATATTATTTTTTAAATGTAGTGACACTCCTCCTCCCCTTCTTCCTACCCTGTCCTTACTGAATAAAGTATAGCCTGGTATAGTTCCATCCCAGTCATGGTTATCCATGAACCATGTCTCTGTTACTGACACTAAATACAAGTCAGCTTCTCCCATTAAAACCTCAACATCTGGAATCTTATTTCCCATGCTACGAGCATTTATAGACACTGCCTTCCAGATGCTGCCCCTTTTACCTATTTCTATAGAGGTATTTAATGTTTCACTTACCTGGGAGCTTTCTTCACCTATCCCCAGTGAATCTGGTTCAAAGCCCTCTTCAGTAGATTAGCCAGTCTGCTACTGAAAACACGTTGACCCTTGGACAGATGGATGCCATCTCTGCTCTGCAACCCTTGGAACAAAATCCCATGGTCCAAGAAACCAAAACTCTCTTGATGACCCCATCCACGCAGCCATGCATTCATCTCCAGGATGCAAGCTTCTCTGCCTTAGCCATTACCCGTAACAGGGAGAGTTGAAGAGAACACCACCTACGCTCTTATCTGCTTTACCCTCTGTCCCAGAGCCATAAAGTCACTTTTGATATGCTCAGAGGGATACCTTGCAGTATCATTTGTGCTGTCATGGATGAGCAACATCAGGTAATAGTCAGTGGGCTTGATGAGTCTCGGCAAACTCTCCGTAACATCTCAGATTTTGGCACCTGGCAGACAGCATACCTCTCTGGACATCAAGTCTGGTCATAGAGAAGTGGGCAGGCAGGAGCAGCACACAAGTTGGCACAGAGACATGCATGCACCAAGATGGAGAGGAAGGGCAGGGAAAGTCATGATTTGCCCCTGGCAGAGTCAAGCTGCACAATGACAGCACGGCACAGACAAAGCATCCCCCAGACACACAGGACCAGGGTGTACCATGGTCATGTATGTCAGGGGGCCATTAGGGGGGCACCTTGCACATAGCCCCACTGTGGTGTCATGAGGGTAGGGCACCCCCATGTATGTGTCCAGCACTCTCCAGGGTGATGGGTCAACCTGCAGGGTCTTGGGGTCATGGGGGGGGTGGCCCACTAGCACCTGCACAGTGCATACACTCCCATGCAGTGCCCCATGCCTCCCAGTCCCAAGGTGTCTGTGGATATGCCCACCTAAAAGCCATCTGCTAGTGATGTGGCTATCCTCAAACCGGGCATGGAGCCCAGACAGGCTCAAGGATATAGGCATCATGGCAGGACCCTGGATACTTTGTGCAGATGTCCGTTATGTCCCTATGTGCATTGTATACCACCTGTACATTGACAGATTGGAAGTCCTTGTGGTTCTGGTACGCAGCCTCACTCTGTCGCAGGGGCTGGAGGGTGATGTGTGTGCCGTCCACCACACCCAAGATCAATGGGAACCCTACCTCAGCATAAAAGTCCTGCATGGTCCTGTGTTGGTCCTGCTGAGCTGCCAGGAAGCAGATAGTCTGCCCCATGGACCGCAGGTAGGTGCCCAGGAACTGTGTGAGGCACCTGGATGCTGCAGGCTAGCTGAGTCCCCCAACAGTTGATAGCACCATCTAGAATGAGCCTGTCACCAGGAACGCCAGTGTGGTCATCACATTTAGGAGTACTGGTATGGGATGGCCCTTCTGCATTGGACTTTCGAACCATGGATCTAGCAGCTGGCAGAGGTCATGTATGGCAGCCCTGTTGAACCGATACCTTGCCACACATGCCACATCGCTCATATCCATGTACTGGACCCTCTGTCATGGGACTTGTGTGTGTGGGCGCTTCTTCTCCATGTCCTGCCCACCATGGTCACAGCTGTGCAGCAGGGCCGGCGCATATCATCCCTGGATGTCCTGCAGTTTGTCCCATTCCAGCCAACTGGCTGCATACTGCTGGGCACCCATTACACACATTGTTGCATTGCTCGGTGAGCTGCAGGTGGCAACATCACTTTCCTGCTCTGTGTCAGTTCTGATGAAAAACTGTTCAGGCCTGAATGTATGCTGACTTGTCCACGGCACATGCACTGAGGCACCCGTACACAGGCACGTGCATGTGTGGTGCCATGCAGCTGTGCCTGCACAGGCATATTGATGCAGTATAAAGGTAGTTAGCATACGCCCAGCACCCTCCATGTTCTATATCCCCTTCATAGGTACTTTGGCTGCTTCCTCTCTGCAGACTGCTGCTTGTCCACTGGCATTTCCCTCCATTGTGCTGCTATGGGAGGTGAACCACTGACTTTCTGTTTCCCATGTACATGCTATCTCCACCACTCTGTGTGGCTGCATTGCTAAGTGGGCTTTGTGTGGGCACAAATACGTGTGCACGTGGCCGTGGGCATGTTGACGCAGAGATGTATGTGTCAGCAAGTTCTGGTATGCATATCCATCCCAGGCCTCCAGTTTTGCCTGTGTGTCACAGACAGTCCATGCATGGAGCCAAAGGTTGCTACCAGGAAGGCAAAGTTCTCCGAGGATGAGGTGATACTCATGCTGGAGGACATTCTCCAGCAGCTGCCACAATTGGTGGGTGACACATCTACACATGTGGGTGCCTATGAGAAGCAGTAGCAGTGGCTTGATGTGTGCTGCCATAACAATGCCATATATCACCAGAACTGCGACATCGAGGATATTTTTATTTATTTATTTATTTAGACAGTTTTTGTATACCGCATTATCCTTCAATCAAAGCGGTCACAACACAATTGGGGGTTACATTTAACACGCGGGGATATGAGACACATACACTAATACTCACAGGGAACATGGGCTATGGAGGGTTAAGTGGCTTGCCCAAGACCACAAGGAGCATCTGTGGGACTAGAAACCCCAGTCCTTCCGGCCCAAGGTTGCTGTCCTCTAGTGGGATTTGAACCCCCGACCTTCCGGCCTGAAGTACCTTGCCCCAACCACTAGGCCACTCCTCCCTCTGTGCCCTGAAGCGCAGGTGACATGAAGCGCAGGTGACAGCAGGTGTGCTCCAACATTGCCCAGAGAGTATGGCAAGGAGCATGGCAAAGAGAGGGGAGCAGCTCACCAAACTTGAACAGCGCATCTTTGCTATAATTGACCCTGCCACCTCAGGAGGTATAGGCCCCCTCGACACATCACAGTCATTCCAGAAGCAAGGTACATGTGTGCCTTGTATCCCTGCCCTTTACTCCATGCATGCCCCTCCCACTGTGTGCATCCACTGGCTGACATGTCACATCCATGCTGCTGCTGCCAGGCACACTCACATTGCGTGTGGCTACTCCAATGTTGGCCTGTCTGTCGGGAGCATTGGCAGCATGGACGCCAGCTGGTGGTGGCAGAGCTGACTTCACAGGGCACTGGGGTGGGTGAAATGTGCACAGCCTCTGTGGCCATCTGGTTCTTCACTTGGTGACAGGGTGTGTGGCCAACTATGGAAGTGGCTCCTCTGTGCCTGTGCGGCCTACTGGCTCATCCACATGGCTGCAAACTACTACCCTGTCATTGTCTGCATTGGCGGTGGCAAGTCTTGCCCCTCATTGTTGTCTGTGTCTTCACAGGTGCCCCTGCTGTAGCTCCACAGGCAGCGGTGTCTGCTCTGTCAATAGTGTCCATGAAGGATAATGCAGTATGGTGGGGGGGGGGGCCACTGATCTCACACTGCCTTGCATCGTTGGTCCCACCACACTCCAGCAGCTGCCTGATAGCCCTTGCTTGGATGATCTAGAGCTCTATTTCCCCTAGCCATCACCTCCTCCACAGCAGTCTATTGACGGCGATGATCAGGGGGTGCACCCAAAGGGGTGCATAGCAACACCTATGGCAGTGTGCTGAGCGACTGCTAGCTCATAACAGGTATAGTCTCAAGCAGCAGCTGGAACTGCTGTGCCAGTCCACGGCATTTCAGGAGCGGCACATCCACTATGTAATATGCATGGTTGCCAGTAACTATAACCCTAGGCATTGCAGAGCAGCTGACAGTGGCTACTAGCACCATCCAGACTACCATGGTGGAGATCCTGATGGAGCTGCGCCATGTCCCTGGGTGGTCTGTCACTTCATAGCCCCATGCATGCTCCATTGTGCCTCCCATGTGGTCTGGGCAGGGGCATGGTGGGGCAGCTTCTACAGTTGCAGCTTCCTCAGCAGCATATGCACCTGCACCTCCACACCCAGGCCCCAGTGGTGTGACAGCATGGGCCTCCACAAATACCCACATCACTGTTGGTCAGCCCAACATACATGCATCCCTTCTCCTTAGGCCAGTTCCAAGGAGCACCGGCCCCCAGATGGTGTTTCTTCCATTCCATGAGTATATCGTGGAGTCAGGCAACATGAGCTGTGATACTTTTGGGTCTGAGGACTCACCACAATGCACACCTGTGCCCGTGGTGACCGAGGCACAGGTGCAGGTGTCCTCAGAGAGGGCACAGGGGAGGGGCTGCAGGGGGGTTGTCTAGCACCAGGGCTGGTTAGAAGCCTGCTTGGTGTTTGGGGTTGGGGCCCATGGGGATACATAGCTGGTGTGGTTTTGGCCAGGGGTATGTGGGATGTGTGTGAGTCATGTTCCAGGACTGTCTGACATTGTAACATGTGGGTGGGCATGGGTGGTTGGGATGTGGATGGGTCCACAGGATAGCACTGCCTTATAGGTCTGGCCTTGAGTGGGTACAGGGGACACAGCATTCTGTGGGGAATGGACACATATGTTCATGTGTTGCTGAGGGACTAACACATTGATATGTCTGTGCTGGCCACATACTGTACAGCCCAGGTTCCTGGTATGTGTGGCATCAGTCTGTTGGCAATTACCCCTCTGTGCCACCACTGGAGGTCACTGCTGGGGGCATTTGCCATATCACCGCATGCATGGGGCACATGTCCATGCTGTGACCACTGTCACATTTGTCGCATCCTTCTCCCATGTGGGTCTGCTTGGACCCATATCCTCTGTCATAAAGGTTTGAGCTTGCCCTGGGGCTCCATCCATAACTGATCTTACTAGGGTGATGGGGCTGCCAGTTACCCTGCCTCTGCACCCTCCACAGAGTGCTGGGGCTGCTGCCTGTGCTCAGGTTGTGTGTGCCCTGGGGCTCCCACAAGCCTTAGGACACTGGTGGCGCTGTGACCCATTAATGGTCTCCCATATTGCATACTGGCCAGTGGCACCTGCCCTGAACACATTTGCTTGTTGTGCTGATGTCTTCCTGGCCCTGTTCTGACAAGCATGGTGTGGTTGTTATTTATTTATTTATTTAATGGTATTTATATACCGCCTTATCATTCAATCAAGGCGGTTTACACGGCAAACAATCAAGGGGAGGGCAAGTGTCTTCATGCAGTGGAAAGTGAGGTGTGTGTGTGTGTGAGTGGGGAGATGATTAGCGTTGGTTTATCTACATAGTGCACTATTATACATCATGAGCTATTATACATTCTTATATACAGTCTTGGGGTGGTGGGAGGGACTGCAGTTCTGTTCTGTCTGTTGGCTCAAGGGGTATGACCATAGTATTCGATGAAGAGGGTTGTCTTCAGATGTTTTCGGAAGTCCTTGATTTCTGTGATTAGTCGCAGTTCATCAGGGAGAGAGTTCCAGATGGATGGAGCAGCCAGGGAGAGTGCTCGTTGTGCGGTGTCTTTGCGGGTCTTGTTGAAGTCAATTGGAGTGTTTACACGATTGGTGGTGCCTCTTCTTCTTGGTCTTGTGCTTGTGTCAGGTTGTATGAGCGTGTGTAGGCTTATGGCAGAAGAGTGTTTTTTGATCTTGAATATGTTTATGATGGTTTTGTATTTGATGCGTGAGATGATTGGGAGCCAGTGTAGTTCTTTCAGTATGGGTGTGATGTGATCTTGTGTTGTAGTACCGGATATATTGCGGGCAGCTGTGTTTTGTGCCAGTTGTAGAGGTCTGAGGGTCTGCTTTGGTAGACCGGTGTATATTGGATTGCAGAAGTCTAGTAGAGGGGTTATCAGTGCCTGACAAACGGTGCGAAAGTGCTCAGGATCGAGGAGGGGCTTGAGTCTTCTGATGAGTCGCATTCTGTGGTATGCACTTTTGGTTGTTCTTCCTATATGTGTTTGGAGGTTAAGTTCTTTGTCCAAGATGACTCCGAGGTATTTCACTTCTGATTTTATGGGTATGAGTGTATCTTTTATCTTGATGTCGTGTGGTGGGATAAAGTCCGGGTTTCGCGTGATGATCAGTGCCTCCGTCTTGCTGTAGTTTATTGATAGATTGTTTTTTTTAAGCCGGTTTGCCATTTGTGTGAGGCAGTTTGTTATATTGGTGTAGTCCGGGTTGTCGACTGAGATGGGTGTGTAGATCATGATGTCATCTGCGTAGATTGTATATTGTATGTGGTGCTCTTACATGATGTCACATATTGGCTGGATGTATAGGTTGAATAGAAGGGCTGAGAGGGCTGATCCCTGTGGTACTCCTTGTTTGACTTTTATGGGTCGGGATGTGTTGTGTCCTACCTTGACCTGTATTTGTCTGTCAGTCAGGTATGAGCGGAACCAGTTCAGGGTGGCACCATGTAGACCGATGTTCTGCAGTCTATCCAATAGGGTGTTGTGGTCAACTGTGTCAAATGCAGATGAGATGTCTATGAAGATCATTAGGGTGCCTTTCTTGGTGTTGTCTATGAGGCAGAGGACGCTGTCGAAGAGGTATATTAGAAGTGTTTCTACCCCATGGTTGGGGCGGAACCCGTGTTGATTGTTGTCCAGGGGAACGTGGTTGTCTTTGTGTTCTTGTAGTTAGTGCTGTAGTCTTTTCAATTATTTTTGTTAAAAGTGGTATGCTGGAGATGGGTCTGTATGCTGCTGGATTGTTCTTGTCGAGTGTGGATTTCTTCGGGATAGGTCTTATTGTTGCAAGCTTCAGTTGATTTGGCATGCATCCTTGGGTTAGGGAGGAGTGCACCATTTTGTGAATGGTTTGGATGAAGTTTGATTTGGTGGCCTTTGTCCAGGGCACTGGGCAGGGATCTGTGGGGGCTGTGCTTGTCTTGATTGCTGTTATGATGTGGGATAGTTGTTCTGTGGATGGGGTGTTGAATGTTGTCCAGGCGTTCGGGGGGTGTTTTAATCTTTGGTGCTGGGCTGGGTCTTGTTTGTACTGCTGAGTAGAACTTTTCTTGGATGTTGTCCGCAAATTTTTGTGGATCGATTTGCACCTTGTCTTCAGTGTTCTGATCCTTGGTGAGGGTTTTTATGATTTCGAATAGTTTTCTGGGTTTGTTGTTGGAGTTGCGTATGATGTTTGTATGGTATTCCATTTTTGTCTGGTTGATGCATTCGTTATATTGTTTTTGCTTTGTTAGGTATAGTTCCTGGGTCTCAGGTGACTTGTTCTGTCTCCATCTCCGTTCTATTTTTCTGAGGTTCCTCTTTTCGGTTCGTATAGTTTTTGAGTACCATGGCTTATGTTGTAGTTTGTTGCAGAGAGGTGTCCTGTGTCTATAGTCTGTTGCTTTGGCAGTGTTGTATATGGCGGTGTTCCAGTTGGTTATTAGTGCTTCTAGGTCATCTGTTTCGGAGTGTAGGTTTTGTATTGTGTCTTGCAGGAACTGGTCTCTGTCGAAGCATTTAAATCTTCTTTGTGTGGGTGTGTTGTCCGGATATTTGTTTAGTTTCTCCTCTTGTGGTATAATGTTTACTTCAATTAAGTGATGATCAGACCGTGGTACCACTCACATACTACCAACACTCTAATATTGTTGCATGTGGTGCACCCCTGTGGGCAGACAAGTGTGTCTCATATTTTGCACAGTGTAGTGCTGTGGATGTTACATTGCCACATTGGGTGGTGGTGGGTCGTGATTCCCAGGTAGTGCTGTTTCTAGTGTGCTACACATCCACTATGTAATATGCATGGCTGCTAGTAACTATAGCCCAAATTGCCAGCATCACACTCTGCTCATAGTTGGTGGTATCGCCCCTCGTGAACAGCCATATGGCAGTTGTGGTGCCTTGTATGGCATCTAGTCCCATACCTCTAGCCATTGGCATTTTCATGGGCTAACAGTGTTGGGTCTGGTCAGGCATATGCTGTGTCAGGCTAGCCCCTGTGCTAGCTCTTTGCATCCACAGTTCACATTCATTCTAGCCTTCATGGGTTACACATAGGGGCCATTAATGTGTTCAGGACATATATATTACATATCTTATGCCTGCGAATCTGTTTGACCACCATGATGTAATCTGGATAGTGCATGGGTGGAGTTCATTCCTACTGACCTCTACTGCATGGCTTCACATATGGCAGCCGGATAATACCACTGTACATCTGGGCTCGCTGCAGTCACACCTTGGACATCTCTCCAGTGATTCCGCTAATCTATATCACAACTCTGGACTGGACATCATTCTCTGGTAACATAGCTGGGATGTTAAACATTGGGCGTCCTTCCACCACTGCCAGTTGACATATACATATTTCATGCCTTTCTTGCAGTGGCCTTGGAGACTTTACCTCTGGGGGACAGATTTGCTTTAGATATTAACATTTCCCATTTGGGGGAACAACAAACATTAGGTCCCCTTTCAGTCTGGGGAAGAAGATTCTACTGTGACTTTTGGTTCACTATCCCCCATATATCTGTCTCTGGCATTGGCATACATATTAAGTGGCCTACCCACATGGACTATTTTACTTTGTACCATATTTATGGTTGCAACATTCACGGTTATGGGTCACACCTCAATCTCTGGGCATGCTTTTTATCCATTTATTTGTGACATTGGCATATATGATTGGTAGCACACATCTTCACTGACAGATTTGGAGGGTTGTTTCAGAGGGTTTCCCTACATCACAACAGCAGCAGTAACATGTATGGACTGCCTTTCACATAGACGAGCCTGCTTAGGCATCTCATTGCTGTCAGGGGGCGTACCATCTTAACATTCCCCAGAGGGGTGGTGTGGGCAGTCCAAGAGGGGTTCCTGGGGAGCACCATGGTGTAAACATGGGTTGCCCTGGTCACATATCATACTACGTTTGTGTTACATGCATGTTCAGCCTGCGGAGATGTCTATATCAGACACGGGCACCGTTTGCACTTGCTCCGCATCCAGGGGTCTACATGTGCCTGCAGAATCAGGGACTGTGTTTTGCGGGGCTCGTTCAGGTGCTATACAACCGCTCCTTGCCTCGGACACGGGGAATGTTTTTGGATGTCCCCACGCACACCGTATTCTGTGACGTTAGACGTGTCTGAACCTGCCCATCCCCACGCTGTACCCACTGGTGCTATGCCCCTCGTGTAGAACATGCATCTCCTAGTCTGCTTATCACAGAAAGCATTGTGTTAATGTACAGTAGACATTACTACCTATGCAATATTTCAGCTGCAGCAGCCTGGACCATATCTCAGTCCCCCTCATGCCCTGTGTGGCACTAGCTAGGCCCAATGCACACCTATATGGCATTTCAAAATGTAAATATCAACATGTATGTCGACATACCTTGCATTATATGGTATGTTGCATTTAGAGGAGGCCCCAGTGATTCCCACCCTTGTCATCTCTACAGACACATCTTAGATGGCTTGGGATGGGCCCTCACCAGGTCCACGCACCCCAAGGGATGCAGGTCCACTATGACTGCCTACTATTGCTGGGTAACACCTGTCTGATCCTACCGTGCCTCTGGCCTATATGTGCACACATTCTGCTGCTCTGAGCTCCCATACCCATCATATCTCTCCCTACACCCCTTCACGTGAACACTGTTGTTCTTCCAGTTTGCCTCTATCTGTGCCCTGCTCTTCTACAGCCATATCCGTACTTCGCTGACCTCACCCTGCTGCTCCATATTCCTGGGACATAGTACCTGAGTCTGTCAGGCATGCTTTTTCCCTGGACCCTTTCAGGTCCCAGCTGGGCACCCACCACAGTGGTGCCACTTTGGGGTCTGATCCGCATAGGCTCCCTTATTTTTCCAGTCTATTCCACATGCACATATCCTGCTCATAGCTGCTGTGCTGTCTGTACCAAATACATTATACGCTCCACCGGGCAAGAGCCATCTGTTACATGTGTCTGGACAGCACTGCATACACCTTGTGGTACTATGGATGTGATCAGTGGTGGTTGCTGTGGCTGTTGTGGAGCCTTCCGGCTATGGCATCTGAGGTATACCTAACTGGGTACTGGAATTCTTTACAGCAGCTACACCTGTCCCATCTGGGGTGTGTTGATCTGTCTATGTCTACTATCTGTGGGGTGACCCTGTCTGCCCTCCCACAGCCAGCTTTGTGGCACGGCTTCCCCAGTCAGTGCTGTGTGGGCTTGAGGGGGGTGGGCCTTGTGCCATCACACCAGGTAGCAGAACCCAGATATGTCACCACTCTCTCAGCTCTCATGCATCTTGACACCACACGGGATAGTCCAGGGAAAGTTGTCACAGCATCAGTCATGTTTCCCAGTGGCAGACACCACAGATGTGTGGCTGCCCTATCACACTGCCAACATTATCTGCTGTACATGGGGTACCCTGTGTACAATACTCCAGATGCTACCAGCATAGCATGTTATGTTATGGTTTTTTTGAAGGTGTGTATAAACAGGTAGACAAAGGTGAGTCGGTTGATTTAGTATATTTGGACTTTCAGAAAGCCTTTGACAAGGTCCCTCATCAGAGACTTTTGTCAAAACTAAAGAGTCATGGGATAGGAGGCAGTGTACTATTGTGGATCAGGAACTGGTTAAAAGATAGAAAGCAGAGGGTAGGGCTAAATGGCCAATTTTCCCAATGGAGAAAGGTGAATAGTGAAGTACCGCAGGGATCTGTGCTGGGTCCGCTGCTTTTTGACATATTCATAAATGACCTGGAAAGTGGAATAACGAGTGAGGTTATCAAATTTGCAGATGACACAAAACTATTTAAAGTTGTTAAAACCCATGAGGATTGTGGAAAATTGCAAGAGGATCTTGATAAATTGGAAGACTGGGCATCAAAATGGCAGATGAAATTTAATGTGGACAAGTGCAAAGTTATGCACTAGGGAAGAACAACCCAAACTGTGGTTACACGATGCAAGGTTCCACATTAGGAACCAACACCCAGGAAAAAGATTTAAGGGTCATTGTGGATAACATGTTAAAACCCTCAGCCCAGTGTGCAGTGGCGGCCAAGAGAGCAAATAGAATGCTAGGTATGATAAGGAAAGGAATGGAAAATAAAACAAAAGATATTATAATGCCTCTATATCATTCCATGGTGAGACCGCACCTTGAATATTGTGTGCAATTCTGGTCACCGTATCTTAAAAAGGATATAGCGTTATTAGAAAAGGTTCAGAGAAGAGCCACCAAAATGGTAAAGGGGATGGAAGAATACCCCTATGAAGAAAGGCTAAAAAGGATAGGGCTCTTTAACCTGGAAAAGAGACGGCTGAGGGGAGATATGATAGAAGTCTATAAATTAATGAACGGAGTGGAACAGGTAAACGCAGATCGATTGTTTACGTTATCAGAATATAGAAAGACATGGGACATGCAATGAAAGCTGCAGGGTAAACTACTTTAAGACTAATAAGAGAAAATATTTTTTCACTCAACGTGTAATCAAACTCTGGAATTTGTTACTGGAGAATGTAGTAAAAGCTGTTAGTGTAGCTGGGTTTAAAAAAGGTTTGGACAAGCTCCTGGAGGAAAGGTCCATAAACCATTATTAAAAAGGGACCCAGGATATCACTGCTTGACCCAATACAAACATTGTGGAACCTGTGTCTTTTGGGGAAACTGCTAGGTACGTATGACCTAGATTGGCCACTGTTGGAAACAGGATACTGGGCTTGATGGACCTTGGTCTGACCCAGTATGGCCTATCTTATGTTCTTATGTTCATAGGTTCTAATGTGGTACCTATACAGAAATATCACTTTCATTACTAGTGTCCCTCAAATTACAGTCACTCAGGTGTGCATACAGCATACTACATGCTCAACAGCACACTGTGCATCATGGGCATGCATTAGTGCTGTTTGCATTGTTATGTGCCCCTACTATGGGGGTTCCCTATCTTTGATGGCCATATGTTTGCACATTTGGCTATAGTGAGCCTTCTCTGTTTTTGCCTGCCTCATCACACTGGCACTTGGTGACATTATGGTTGTCCATACGATCCAGGTTCAGGCTTTCATCTCCCCCCTGCACTGCTGCTGCCCACACCAGCTCCCCCCATGCACTTCTCAAACCACACACACACACACACACTCTCACTTTCTGTGGCAGCAACATGATTCTGACAGAGGGCTGCCCTGTACCTGTACATATCGGCTATGACATAACATACGCACATAGGGTACCTAGTCTCCTGTTCACACTCCACAAGGTATCCTTTTCCTGCTCACAGCCATACACTCCCTGCATCAGCAATCCTATCTTTATGAGCATAGTTTTGTTGGGGTTCCATAGATTGTCTCCTTTGGCACATAAAGTGCATAGGTGCATAGCCTGATTGGACACGGTTGCTCCTCTTAATATTGCTGCAGGTGTGTTTAGATATGTTTCTTTACCCTACAACATTCCCTCGGTTCTGCTCCCAATACCTTATGACTATCTTGTATTTGTCGTGGCTGCAGTGGCACCATTTCAGAACCTACTTGTCACATCCATTCACGTGCATGGGACGCATTGCAGGACAAAGCTGGATTTTTTCAAAGTCGGAGCTTTATACCTGGTTTCAGCAGGTCTAATGTGGACGTAATGTGGATTACACCTCATACGTACACGACCCTTTCAGGAATAAGCTTTCTATGTCTCGGCGGCTCACCTGTTCCACCCTCCCCCTCCCACATTCTTAACTCCCCGTGATACCGCCCAGGACGTGCATGTCAGCAGTGTTTTGGAATATGGCGGGGGATGTTTTCGCCACTTACTCATCCCTGCCGCACGTGGACATCCCTTCTTCGTGTTTTAGAATGGCCCCCTAAATGTAGAATAGTTTGGCCAGCCCAGGTCACACCCACTTTAAATTTGCACATCCCAGGGCATCTATACATGCAAACAGCGGCTTTCTGCATTTGCCACTGGAATGTGTATGCAATCTAAGTGTGTAAATACTACTATTTACCCATACAGATGCATCTAAATTGACCCATATAGTTTTGAAATTGCAAAAGCATGCATTTATTGTGACTAAGTTATAAAATTGCCCCTTATTAGATAAAATATATGTTTGATGTACTATCTCCCTATAGCTTTTCCATGAGCTATGAATGACTAACCTATAAGTGCTATGACTTGCCATACTGATTTTACATTAAAGGAGCTATTTAAATGTTTGAGCTACTTTTCTTTCTGTGTAAAGATCCATAGATGGAATTCATTCACCCACTAGATTTACGCTTATTTAGTTTCCTTTATTAACGATATTCAATAATTGTAAAATTCATTTGTCTCTTGATCATGTCACATTCATAGTAACAAGGAAAAAGAATAGATTGCTACTAAGCCCTTCAAAATGTTGATAAAATAACATTTTAGTGCCTTTTAATAAATCTGAAAAAGTAAAGCACTTCAAGCAATGTGAAAAGGAAGTTTCAATTATTGCCTATTCCGATAATGGCATATATTTTTAAGATGATTATGTATCACATGTTTTAGTGTGTGTGTTCACAGACCTTCTGAGAAAGGGTACTAATTCTACACTGGATAAAGAATGAATGGTACTTATGGTGCTATTTTACCCCACCCCCTCTGCTTTTTGCAGAATCACATCGGGAATTCCTTCACAGGCCCGCATCTGGATATGTGCCAGAGGAGATCTGGAAGAAAGCTGGTAAGGATTGTTTAAAAACATGGGCCTAATATTCTGGCAGCTGGATGCAGTTGTTAATGTAGTGGTGTGTGGAATTTAAAAAGAATGATTAGTAAGGGGAGAAAATCATATCATATATTGTTAGATAAATTTGGATTAAGGTTCCGGAATGTCTTTTTATTCCGGGTTCTATCATGATTCATCTATAATCCCCGCTGAAGTTTATTTATAGTGCATCTTGTTTTGGCCGTGTGCAGTGCTCAACTGTTGGTCAGAAAATATGCTGCTTTATGAAAAATAGTCTTAATAGCGCAATAAACATATGCAAATAAGAAGTCTGCAGTGACATGGATAGCGACCCCGAACAGATTCTGAATGCTTTGTAGTAGTCAGTGACTCTTTGCGAGGTTTCTTGGACAGCGATGTTTTTAATCTCTCCCCTTTTCGTCTGCTCCTTGACGGGGAGAGATGTCCCTTCTGTGACTGAGGCCAGCAGTAATTTGCTCGGTCAGCTGCCAGTTAAGTCACTTCTGCAGTGCACAAGACAGCCTCTCCTTGCAGGGGCCTACAGCTTTCATAATTCCTTTGGCTAACATGTTCATGCCTTAACTGTTTCAATTTGTTCCACTATGAGCAAAACATCACCAGATAGACCTGAAGATAATGATTAGAAAAGGCATCTGGTAACCGCTGGAGTGAAATGAATTTTGCAGTATGAAAGCCGAAATAGGCCCTATTTTTTGAGGAAGGTATATACAAAAATAGTTTCTAGCTCAGTACTATTCTTCTCTACTTATACATGTTCATACAGTACATGAGAACAGCTTTACAGCCTCAGATGAACACTGATTGCTTTGCCTCTGTATTTTATTTCTGCAGATTTATCTCTTTCCCATCATTCTAGTGTTGCATGTTGCATATTGGCACCGTACAGGATCATAAAACTCAGTATAAATTATTTATTTGGCTTTAGTTCATGCCTTTCCAGTAGTAATTCAAGGCAAGTTATATTCAGATGCAGTAGATATTTCCTTGCCTCTGGAGGGCTTACCATTTAAGGGTGTTTTACTAAAGTGCTCTAAACGCTAAACGTGGCTTTTACCGTGCACTAACCATTAACATAGGCCTGTGCTACTGGTTACCATGCAGTAAAAACACCACTGGGGAACAAAACCCACACCAAGTGCTTCATGTCAGTTTGGGAAGAACTGGGATACTTTTAGGATGGAAAGTGGGCATTGTAGCTCTAACAGTTGGCTCACAGGATGGTACTGTGCACTAGCTGTCATGACTGCCAATTATGTAGGTGTAGCCACACTTCCTACAGTCTAGTAGTGCAGCAGCTGTCTGTTGTCAATGATGCCAGCTTGAAACCTCCCCCTGATCGAATTTCCCCAGCTCAAAGAGCCCCCTAGCTGATCTTGCCTCATCGAAGCTCCTCGTATCCAATCCCCCTTCATATCTCACTGATCTCAGTACCCACCCGCCCAGACTGTGAACACCCCCAAACCAGGTAGATGAAATCTCCCCCTCCCCCCCCCATACACTTTAGGGGATAAAGAAAAGTCCCAAACTAACCCCCCATGAATTCCCCCCCCCCCAAAGAGACCCCCCCACACACACACAAAGAACTGAGCCCAACCCCTACTGGGACCTACATAGGATGTGATCAAGACAGGAACAGTTCCCCTCCACTCCTGCTCCCGTTGACACCAGGTTCCAGAAAGGTGGCACCAGCACCTAAGGTTTTATGGGCCCAATTTTCATTTAGACAGGCTATGCGCCACATCACTTCCGTGGGGAGGAAGTAAAAATCCAGGTTTAGTTGGCTATGCTGGCAGCCGCCAAGGCTGAGCGGGTAGCAGTGATTTTCGTCTATCTTTAAGACACCAAGGGCTAACCAGATAGCATCCAAAATTGCTGCTACCCACTTAGCCCTTTCCTCTGCCTCACCTCCACCCCAGAACGTCCCCAATATGCCCCCGATGCTAACCACAGAGTATCTGGGCATGTTAGGGCTTAACCGGGATTTTCCAAAGGCACTACCCATGTAGGTGCCTTTGGAAAATACTGGTCAAGGCATTTATACAGGTAATATGGGCAGTTACTGGTGTAAATGCCTTCGAAAATCGGGCCCTATGTGCTGAAATGGCGTTTTTGCAAATTGTCCATCACCGGCACTTGTAATCCATATGCTCATAATTATACATGGATATCAGAGAGACAGTCTGGGAGTGGAGTTAGGATGGAGAGTACTCTTATAGCTATAAAGTGTGCAGGTAAACATACATGAAAAAAGTGTCCACAAACATAGTGAGTTCAGATCGGGATATGTGTTCTTTTTCTGAGTCCACAGAGTACGCGTATGCACATTGTTTCAGAATTGCCCCCATGAGGCAATTTTTCAAGCCATTTCTCTGGGTAAAACAGTGTTTTACATGCAGAAATAGGCTTTTATAAAATTGCCGTGGCAACACACTTGCACTTACTTTTATCCAGAAAGAGGGTAGGCATTCTTGGCCGCTGAGTTGGGGCAGAGTTTGAATTTACTTATATGTTATAAAACACATACAGATGGCATATAAAGTTTGCTGGGACCTTTACAAGAACTTCAGGGAGATGCAGATGTCTGTGGATAATTTATAGGGTGCCATTTTATAAAGGCCCTTAAGGTTGGATGCAGAAACAGTGCACTAGAAGCCAATGATAAGCTCTAGCGCAGAGTTTCCAAATGTAACTTTAAGAAAGATTTTTTGCTTAGTGATTCTGTAACCTAAGATGATGGCCCCCATCCCCCATCCTGTGTCCCCTGACGCTGCTGATAATGGTGGCCAGTAGCCCCTATCACCTACCCCACAAACCCTACCAAAATTACATTGGTGGCTCAAGTGGTCACAACAGCCTCCTGCTCAACCATCTACTGTGATCCCCCTACATAGTCACAACCTTCCCTGAGTCTCCAATACACTTCCAATTCCATCCTCTGGAAGTCCCAGGCTCCCTGTTCTCCCTGCCCGTACCTCCTCATTGAGAGGCAGCAGCAATACCCACATGCTCCTGCCCTTGTGCTGCTATCTCAGAAAATGGCTGCACCTGATCACTTGTAGTGCATTCTGAGATACACTGGCCAAGTCATATAAGGTAAAAAAAAATCCTTATATGGTAGAATGACCCTGATTCCCTGTAGGACATCCTGGGATGAGTCTCTGGTAATCTAGTGGCTATTGGAGCAGGAATGGTCCTCCTTCTCTCGTGCCCTGGCTGCAGAAACTCTCAAAATGGTGGCTAGGAACCCTAGTGATAGTTTCAAGGTACTATCTCTAGAGAACGACCCCTGGTGGTAGTTGCACAAGACTACCATTAGAGGATATAGCTACCATTTTGATAACCTCCACAGCCAAAGCTGGAGTGGATGGGTACTGCTCATGCCACGATGACAATGAAACTACTAGGGATAACCCAGGTAAGACTTGGGGGGGGGGGGGGTGAGGGGGGTTTGAGGAAGGGTGGGATGAGGTCCTTATGAGAGATTGGTTGTTTGGGGATCTGGGCTCATGGGGGGCCTTGACCTAATCCCTTGTTTTTGCTTTCCATTGGGTGGTGTTAAAGAGGGTGTGCTTTGAGGAGGTCTTGTGTTGCGGATTGTGCTCAGAGAGACAGGTGTGCCATGGTAGGGATCAATTGGAGCTGAGAGAAAAGGGGTCACCGTCATGCATCATTTTTTTTAGGTTGATGGCCTAGGTGCGGCCATGCTATCAGCAGGCTTAACAGCTAGTGTGTGAGGCCATCCTGTTTGCTAGCCGTCACCTGCCAGAATGCCCACTCTCCGCTTACTCTCTGCCCTGATCCCGTCCCTTCGCACTCCAGAAGTTAGCATGGGACTTTTACCATGCTGGCTGCTTTTAGCTTGTGGTAATGGTTACTGTGGCCCATGCTAATGGATAGGACATGCCATTAGTACACTTTACTAAACATTCCCCTTACAGCATGCAAAATCAATTTAGCATACACAACCTATGAATTAGTGTACATAAATTCAATATGCACATACCCATAAAGTTCTAACATGCCTTAACAATTTTTTATTAACATGAAAATCAGGGGAAAAAAGACTAAGATCCAAATATGGGCCAAAAATATTTCTTTGTGCATATGCCTAGTATGCACTTATGTTCCCTTTGTAAAATAGTTGTAAATCAATAAATAAAATAGGTGTAACTCCAGGCTTTTATTAAGGGAGTACCTGGTGGTATGGAATACTGGCACCTTTTTTATTGCTTGCCCAAAATTGACTTATGGACCTCATGTATTAATGAGACCCCTACATATGAGTTTCTAGGAAAAATGCACCGGTGTATCTTACGTATGTAGCTGCAGGTAGGCATCTTATTATAAAATTACTCGCCCTGCATGAGCACATAAACCATGTTTGTAAATATTACAATTTAGAACGGGAATCAGAGATTCCATCCTGCATTAAAGGATGTCAGTTTTGTTAAGATAATAGGCATTGTTCACAAGCTTCAAGAGACCCTGATTTTAGTTGCCTTAAATTTATATGGAATGCAATAAAATAGCATCTGTATATTTGCCTCTTTGTATTTCTCTTCCACTGAGCCGAGAATGTTTGCAGTTGGTAATAAATATTCAAACACCTTGCAAATGCCCTACCAGTTCTCGTCGCTGATCTGTATGCGCCTATGGGACTAGAATAGGAATGCATAATTTAAATATAAATTGCCTGATTTGCATATAAAATTAGTAAGATGCAGCTTTGATCGTAAGCAAAAATTATTGTCCTGTATTGCCATTTAGAATTTTAATTCACCTTGAATATGCAAAGCAAATTAAGCCCTGCCTGTATTGTTCAAGGGTAGGATTAATTTCCCCAAACCACACTAATGCAAAAATAATATAAGGGCATTTTCTCAGATAAAAATAAAAAAATATTTGAAGTCTGCTTTATTCCTCTTCTCAATGTTGCAGATGACAATATGTTTTGAACCAGCGGAAAGAGATAGTACATCTGATTTCAGAAAGACATCTATTTCCTTTTCAGACTATAATTTAAGACTGTACTGTGCAATGATAATTTAAAGGCAAAATTCTCAACAAAGACTTTTAATGCATGAGTTACACAGTTTGCTATAGCCATTAATTGATGGTAGGCACTTATCAATAATCTCATGAGTGGATGAGGTTCACACCTGTTCTTATACACAAGAAAACCACAGAACCTCAAAGCCAAACACTGAAATATACTTATATCTCTTACATTTTTAATTCTGGTGAAAAACCGCTTTTTATTGGAAATCTGTGTTTTTTTTAATTAAACAGAGCATTTAATTAAGGTGCTTTTTAAGTGAGAAAACAATTAAGTCAAAACACTTGAATGAAACATGTCATAATTAGTTTTAATAGAGTGTTAATTTGTACTAGGTTTGCCAAGTTAATAATTGCTGCTTATTAAATTTTCAATTAATCATTGTCATTTTGCTTTGAATAAAGATGAAAATTAGATAAACTAATTTGGGGGAGGGTAGAGTATCCTGTTAATTAAAACAGTTAATATTTTAAAATGGAAATTACTTGTTTTACTTGTCATTTGGATGTTTGTGTATCGCTTCTGCATAAATAGAATGTTTGCCTCTCTTTTTCTTCAAGGGTTGGTTGACCGATTTCTGGTAAATCATTTTTGCTGATGTAATTTCTACAATAACAGATTTTGCCATTGATAGAGTCACATGTTGACACTGTCTTCATTGCTGAATAGGAAGGTGCCTTGGCAGAGTAACTTGGAATTCTCTTTGAAACTCCAGTGTAGCTCAGAATCAGGATCTCATTTAGCAGGGCTTTTCCCGTCTGCATTTCTCTGAACAATATTCAATTCCCTAAGTAGCCAGAAATATGCCTTACAAACATATGATCTGTGAATTAAATAACTGGATTCATAAAACAGTAAGTGCCTTCATGTCAGTACTGACCTCTGGCAACCCAACATCTCCTGGATTTTCTTGGCAGTATTTTTGTCTTTCTTCCAAAGTAGTGGAGGGTTAAGTGGCTTGCCCAAAGTCATGAGAGGAGCAAGTGGAAATTGAACTGTAGCTATTTAGCTAGTAACCAGGGATCTAACCACTAGGCTACTCCTCCATCCCAGGGAGAATTGGATTGATATAGTCAATATATATTATTTTTTGCTAAAAGATGACTTTAATAGCACATCAGGTTTACCATTAACAAATCCTGTCATACTTTTTAATTAGCAGGGATTTATCAGTCTTGCTCTTTAAACAGCATACTGACTATGCAACTCATTTATTCTGAATGTCAACTGTTATTTTAGGAGCAGTATCTTGTTTAAAAGTCTGGCCCCTGATCAGTCTGCTATTACCATAAAAATGTATTTTTGGTGGGGGCGGGTCAGTGTATTCAGGGGTGGGGACTACAAGCGGTCTGTGGGTTTGAGTGTTCGTGTTGGGGGGTATGGCAGTGGTAGATTGGGGTTGCTGGTGGTGATATGCAGTGATTGGTGTGGTTGCGTGAGTAGGTCGCTAAAGGGGGGGTATGTTTATAGTTGCAGAGGATGCGGGGAAGGTGGATGGATGGCTGATTCCCTGTGTTTGGGGAGGGGGAACTATGCAAGCAGGGGTAGGCCTTCAGGGAGGGAGTGTTGGAGGAGGCCGAGGTTGATGAAGAAGGTACTGTCAGAATAGGGCTGGCTATGCTGCACGGACTGGTGATCATACGCACTGTTGAATATCTGTTCTCTTGTCCCGAAGCTGGAGCTGATACTGGCTTTGCTCCAGGAGGAAAGATTTGCGCGTTTGAATTTGACTGAGACCTGGGCAGAGGAAGGGCACAGTCTGGTGGAAGGGTGTCTGGCTCGGTCCAAATATGTGGGTATCCAGATGGGCCGGCAGAGTTGGGGGGAGGGGAGGGGAGTGTTGGTCTTGTATGGGAGCAGGTGTGGTGAAGCGTGAGTGTGTGTTGCTTTCACAGGAGGCATTTTCCTCTGGTTAGGGGTGGAGGGTGATGGGATCATGGTTTATTGTCTGCCTTGGGTATCTTGGGAAGTATGGGAAGCTTTGGTGGAGGGTATTTTGGTTAAGGCAGTGGAGAAGCTGGAACTGTTGGTACTGGGGGATATCAACATGCATGTTGATGTTCAGGGAACGTGAAACCAGATTTTTTACTTTTGTCGCTTGCCTTGGAGAGTGGTTGGTACAAGTTGTGATGGGCGGGCATACGTTGGACTTGATTTTTGCCACTGTTTCCCTCCTCAACCGGAATGGGATCCATGGGATTCAGAAACTCCCAGTTCCCTGGTCGGATCATTTCTTAGTTCATTTCCAATGTTGCTGGCAAGGCAGGGTTTACAGGGGGAAGGATGAGGGTGAAGGTTGGAGAGAGGTCTGGGGGAGAGTAGACTCAGACCGCTAGGGAAACTGGCTTGTGAGCATCGGGCTTGTGGGGCAGAAACCCCAGTGGATTTGCATTTGGATGATTGGCATCACTCTGTACAGAATGCCCTGGAGGAGGTGGCGCCTCTACAATGGGTACGGCAGTGGAATAGGCTCTCCCAACCATGGATTACTGCGAGTCAGCACAGTCAGAAATGGGACCTTCAGCAGCTGGAAGGCTGCTGATGGAGGTCCCGTTTGGAAGTGAATAGGCGGGCCTGGTGCCAGGTGGCTAACTGTTAGCAGCAGGCCATTGTGGCAGCCAAAAAGATTTTCTTTGCCACACAGATAGGGCGGACAGGTAATCAACCTCAGATGATCTTTAGGGTGGTGTCCGGGCTGGTGGGAGGACGGCATTCAGTGAGGGGTGAAGCGGCGGTGGATGTACATCAATTGGTGGGTATTTCCTGGGAAAGGTGCGGACTTTGAAGAGGGGAGGGTGCAGGAGGTCTGGGGAGTGGGCCCATTCTAGATGTATCTCTCAGGAATGTCTAGAGCAGCTGCTTACTGAGTTGTGAAAGATATGCTCGGGCTTGGACCCTGCGCCCATCCACTGTTTCAAGAATGCTACGCAGTCCATGTTGTCATGGCTGCGGGATTTGGTGAATGCTTCTTGTGCACATGGTTCCTTGCCTGTTTTTTGAAAGAGGTGGTAGTAACGCCGATGCCCAAAAAGGTAGGTGGGGACCCACATGGCTATAGCAGTTATTGGCTGATTTCTAATCTGTCTTTGATGGCTAAGTTGATTGAAAAGGAGATAGTTGATCAGGTCAGGGGTTTTCTGGAAGATAATTCCTTTTTAGACCCTGGGCAGGAAAGATTCTTCCCAGGTTGCAGAGTGGAGACTCTATTGCTGGCTCTCCTTGATGACGTCTATGACTGGTTGGATCAGGATGTGTCAGTTCTACTCATCTCATTAGACCTTTCAGCAGCATTTAACTTGGTGGAGGAATCATTGTTGCTAGCCTGGTGTAGGCTTGGTCTTGCAGGCATAGTCCTACAGAGGGTAGACTTGTTCATGGGTGAGTGTCATTTTAGGGGGTGGGGTCCTACCAGAATGTCTGGGCTGTATTCATGGGATTGGGGAGTGCCACAGGGTTACTCGCTGTCGCCCCTCTTGTTTAACATTTATCTGCAGCCCCTTGGGGAGCTGATATGCTCATTTGGATTGTATTATTATGTGTATGCCGATGATATACAGATTGTGACCTCCCTGGAGGGTAACCGGGCGGGTTCCCTAGCCGACCTGGACTCCTGCCTATCACAGGTGAGTACCTGGTTGGCGGGTAGCGGGTTCATGCTTAATGTAAGCAAGACTGTTTGTTTACTACTTGGAATGGTGGCGCGTGCAGAGTTAGGATGTTTACTGAAGGTGGTTGATGTGGTTATTCCTTGGCAGGACAAGCTGCAGTCCCTGGGCATGATCCTAAGAGGGAAGGGGTAGGGGACAAACAAGTGGTTCATGCCACCTGGATGGCCTAGCTGAAGCTGAGGTTGATGTGCATGTATGCCCATACTTAGAGGTGTGCACCTTGCGAGTAATGCAGGTGCTCATACAGGGTACCCTGGACTATTGTAATACTCTTTATGTTGGGCTTCCTAAGTGGTCTGTCGATAGACTGCAGGTCATGCAGAACGCGGCTGTGTGGGTTTTGCTGGCATGCAGCGCAGGCAGAATGCAGCCCCTCTTTTGCGGCACCTGGACTTGTTCCCTGCGCAGGAGCGCTGCATGTTTAAGCTCCTGGTCATTGTTTTTTGCACACTCTGTAAGGGTCACCTGGGTTACCTGTGGGGCTTGTGGAGTTGGTATAAGTCCCAGAGGACAATCCGATCATTGCAGGGCCGTCTTTTGGAAGTTCCTGGCCTGGAAGTGGTGCGACCGGTGCACGAGTGGGCCCGCACCTTCAGGATTGCAGGGGCCGAGTTGTGGAACATGCTGCCCTTGGAGTTGTGGGCAGTCCGCAGTCTGCTTGCGTTTTGTAAGCTGTTTTGTATCCTGGTGGTTGATAGTAGGTGGGGTGGGTTCCAGTTGGTCCTTAGGGGCTGGGCTCTGTGCTTCTCCTTGGCGCTTGGAGTGGATCTTTAGTGGGGATTGCTGTTGTGTTGGGAGGGGGGTATGTTGCTTTTCTTTTGCCTGCTTTTCTTTTGTTTTTTCGCATGTATACCCTATTGATTGACCTGGGTCAGAACAAAGTTAAAACCACCATAAATAAATCAAGATTTTTCCTTTGCAATCAAGATGTCTCGCAAAAAAACATCAGTGTTCATTATCTTGAGAAACTGGATTAGATTTCCTCGGAGTATTCTGTATTCTCAATAATATTGGCTTATTTTGTCTACTCTTTCAACATAGTTGCAATTTTGCAACCTGTAGGCTATTCTAGTAGGTCATTTTTGTATACTCTGAATCGTTGATCTCTCCATTATCTAAGAGTAATTACAGATATGATCAACTCATGTTTATGGCTTTGAAACCTCATTGCATGTTCACTATTTGACATCTTTTACAAAAACCTAATGTCTCTACCTGCACAGGGGTTTTTCGGAAATAGGATCTTTTAACAAATAAATTAAAAATGAAGTATTTGAAATGTCAGTTAGAAATGTAGGGCCCGATCAGTGGTGACGGCTAGTGCTGTTAAAGTGGCTAGCCACCGCGGCAGAACATTAGAGCCAGATATTCAATACCGAGTCATACCCTGGTCCTGGCATTGAACATCCTGGTTGCCCGGACAGTGATGAAGTGAACAGGGCAACTGTGATATTCAGCCGGTGCCCAGTTAGCTTCTGCGGTGAAAGTTAGGGCAGCCTTTTCTGTGCCTGGCTTTCGCTGCTTTGCGATAACTGGGCAGCAGCTCAGTATTACCACCTCCAGGATGCCTCTGGAATGTGCTGATGCTAACCAGTGAGCAGCTGTGCGTGCCGCGGTGGGACTTGTGGCTGTTCAGCGGCACTAATCGTATTACTGCTGATGCATATCCCAGACAAGGGAATTAACCCGGTTAGCAGGTCTCCTAACCGTGTTAATCCCTTTGAATATCCGGCTCGTAGATTATTCTGCTATGATACATATTATTATTCACTGACTATGCATGCTGGATTCAGTCTTTAATTCAGTCTTTGATTTCCTTTAGCAAGTTTCCTAAAACGAAAAGTGACCATTAATTTTTTTGCTATACCGTGCTAGACAGACTGTGACACTGGTCTCACAGTTGTTTTACATAATTTCCTTTGCTTTGGGCATGCAAATCTGACTGGATCAAATCTAGTCTAGTGTTTATTTAATCTGGGGATATTGTTGCCGCATTTTTACTATTGCGTTCTCTTTGGGATTCATTTGGAGTACAGGACTGCTGCATTTAATACAACATATTAAACAGGACACAAGGCAGCACAGTTGATATTAGAGCTCTTTCCTCTGAAAGACAAAAGGAACCACATTCAAAAGTCTCCAGGAGTGCAAGGATTGAGCAGCAGCACAGGGTATCTTTGCCAGTCTTTCTCAAAATGATCATACTTTCTTGAATGTACCGAGCTTATAGAAACACCTACTTCATTCACAGAGGAAGCAGTCAATGAGGTAAAACGTCAGGCAATGGCAGAGCTGCAGAAAGCGGTGTCGGAAGCAGAACGAAAAGCCCATGACATGATCACTGCAGAGAGGGCCAAGATGGAACGCACTGTTGCAGAGGCCAAGCGCCAGGCTGCTGAGGATGCACTCTCTGTTATCAATCAGCAGGAAGATTCAAGCGAGGTAAGACTGACTAAAGGAACATGGTTGCAACAATTCTTGTGGTACTAGAATCTCATTTGATATGTTGTGGTATATTTTTAGTTGGGATGGCCACCATATTAAGCTAAGCACCAGCACCGCTATCTATATAGCTAATGCCACTGAATATACGTGTACTGTGGTGAGTTTAGGCCCTCCATTCAGCAGACCTAGACTAAATGCATAACTTAGCTGTTTAGCGGTTGAATAGCGCCACTAAACATAATTTTAAGGATCATCTCTGCTGTGCTCCAACGCAGTCCAAATTTATAGTTTCCAACCATTTAGCAATTTGGAGTGGGGGGAAGTAATTACTAAAATGCATTAAGGAAATAATGCATGACTTTGGCCAAATAATGCATGTTAATTGGAAAAATTGTATTTCATTGCCTTTAAAGCACATTTTAGCAGTTCAACGAAAGTCAAATAATAATGATATGAAAACCACCAGATTATTGTGCAAATTCAGTGACACGGCTTGCATTTAACCTCACAAACTGCATTATTTGTGGAAAGATAACACCAGGTTGGAGCTGGCATTATCTTTCCTTCCTCGGAATAAAAGCCTAAATGAGCCCAAAATGCACACGCATAGTTTCCTTCAGAGATAACTGAACTGGCTAGATGTAGAAAATGAAAAATAATCAAAATGCGTTCTTCTAAAATTACAAGATTACTTTTTTAACCCACTATTTATAGGTAATGCCTAGTAGGAGCTACACATCCTCTCCTGTCCCCCTTCCTTTTCTGCTAAAGGTTTAGCAGTAGGGATACTTAAAAAATGTAGGTATAACATTATGTTTCGAAGGACAGCTCCATCTGCATCAGAGAAGGTATGTCAGCAATAATGAAGTCCTTTATGGAGGTCCCAATCAATATCAGCCTCTTCCTACAACGCAGACAGCTTCATTTATATATAGCGCATGCCATTTTCAGTTCATCTGCCTTTAGATCAATGGTAAATGCTTAGCACGGGACTGTGGCCACCATTACTGAGTGCTAAAAGTGCCAGTGCAGTACAAATCCCATGCGTGGAGTTGCATTTTAGAAAGGATGTCTAAGTGCAGTCTTGGGTGTCTGAGCCAGAATGTCTGATAAAAACCAAGTGCGTTCAGGTGCAGACATGCTCGATATGGATGTCGGGAGGGGGGGGGGCGTGTCCATAGACATCACTAGAATAGTCTTTCAGAGCTTTGGCTTCTAGGAATAGCCTAATAGTTAGACTAATAGGGTAGGAACAGGGACACCAGGGTTCAAATCCCACTACTGCTGTTTTTGTGATTGTGCTGATTATTGGGGATCATGGAGTACTATCTTCTCTATACCCTCTGGATGTTTTCCAGCCAAAATGAGCACTTTCTCGATGCTTATTCATGCCTGGGGCAGGTCTGAACTTAGAAGTGACTTCCAGAGGTTTCTGAGATCAGGAAGTGACGTCCAGGTTCCTGGGAATGCTCCAGCCATGTCTCCACCACACCCTCTCTTCAGACTTGAATGTCTTCTTGCTGGGGATGCCTACAAACCTGGATATTAAAATCTCTGTGCTTTGGCCATCTCTATGCCCACCTTCAGGTATCCAAAGCATGAATAGGGCTTCCAAAAGAACCCTCAAATTGCTTAGCATGTGATTGTGTTGGTTAGGGTTAAAGCGTTGGTCTTGCCTGCATATTGCAGCTACTGTGGGTTTCATTAGCATGTGTTAAATGTCAACGTTGCGTTTAGTATGGGAGTGGGAACACTTACTGACACTTCAATGAGCGGCAGTAAGAACATCAATGTAAACTTTGGTTGCAAGTTTAGTGCAGCGAGGTATTTCCCACCACATTAACTACATGGAGTTTTGCTGGAAATGCCCGTAATAGTTGGCCACATCTCCCATACTAATTGTTGGCACATCTTTGCTCAAATGCCTCCTCAGTGCATGCTAAATCAATTTAACACACATGACCTCATGCATCAATGTGTGTTACATTGATTAGCATGTCTTCAAAAGTTCTAATACTTGTTATAAACATTTCTATTAAAATAAATAGGTGAAACAAACCCAAAAATGGCCCAAAACTGAGGACCTCCGCAAATGAATTGAAAATGAACAAAAAATGTTTCTTGTGCACACCCATATTCAGCACTTAATATGAAATTCTGTAATCCTTCATTTAATTCTTTGCAAAGGTTTTCATGCAAAAAGTCTGTGCTAGCAAGGAAAGCAAGCCAGACACATTCGCACAGGAGTCTGCTTTAGCGGCACCTATATTTTATGCACAAAGAAAGTCTGGCACTTGTGAACATGTCCTGGAATGCTATCTAGTGCATAAACAGTAAAATTATTCTGTACAGAATAATATGGATGCTTGTGCACCAGATAGCATTGCAACAAAGGCACACGCCATTGTTCCAACACACCTCCCCTGCTAGCTTTTTCATCACTTCCATCAGTAAAGCCAGAAAAAATAGGCATAAATTCTATTGCCACTATTACTTCTTATCAATTGTATAGTGCTACAGGACATATACAGTGCTGTAACTGTAGATGTAAGAGAAAGTCCCTGCTCATCAGAGCTTATAGAACATCACAAAACTGGGTACTAGGATATGGTAAGATATACATAAGTGGTGAGCAAGGGAGTGAGGGGCATTAGAATCCAAAAGTAGCCTTAAAGAACTGGGTCTTCAGCCTGGACTTGAACAGAGCCAGAGAAGGAGCCCAACGCACCGACTCGGGCCGTGTGTTCCAGGCATATGGGGCGGCAAGGTGGAATGAATGAAGACTGGAGTTGGCAGTGGCAGAGAAGGGCACAGATAAAAGGGATCTGCCAGAGGAGCGGAGCTCCCGAGGAGAGATGTAGAGTGAGATAAGAGAGGAAAGGTAATGAGAAGCAGCAGAATGAATTCACTTGTAGGTCAGTAGGAGAAGTTTGAACTGGATGCGGAAACAGAGATGGAGCCAGTGAAGTGACTAGAGAAGAGGGGTTACATGGGCATAGTGACACTGGTGGAAGATAAGCCATGCAGCTGAGGTTTGAACAGATTAAAGGGGAGAAAGATGATTCAGAGGGAGACCAGCGAGGAGCATGTCTCCCTAGCACTGACCACAGACCTGTGAGCTCCTCAGACCTTGCGTTAAAATCCCAGCATTGAGCTCAGCCTTCTGGTCTTCTGCAGACTGCTTTGCATTTGTGCCAAATACAAGTTAATTACCTCATTACCATGGATTTAAACGTGCTGTGTGCTGCTGGCTGCTCGATGCTTTGGTGTGTGCCAAACTCCTTCCTACACTGGTAGCGCACAAAATTGTGCACAGAAACTGAAGTAACCTATACATAAAGCCTAGCACGCTTTATTGCATTGGTCTGTCAAGAACAAACCAGTTCAAGTGATCTTGGAGCACATCTAGTGAAAAGTCATCTGTGCTAGAACCGCATGCAATTATGTGAGTATTTGAGGCCTATTTTATAAAAAGCTGTATTGTATGTACAGGGGCATAAGTGGTGTAAACATGCACGCAGTCTAGGCATGAGCACTTACAACGGCTCTCTGGCAGGTAGAAATGCCCACACCTAGAATTTTCCAGAACATGCGCAAGTTATACTATTTTATAACTTGTGTGTAAATTTTCACGATGCCCAAGATCCTCCCCTATGCATTCTCACACTGAAGGTATGTGTGATTGGGATTACATATGTACTTACAAACTAACTACCAGCTAAAATACGCATTTAAGGGCCAATTCACCCATGTAAGTCCTTAAAAATAGATGACTTGCATACCAAAATGGAAACTATCTGTTCACAGCTGCTTATAAAATCAGCTGCACACTGTCTACAGAGAGGTGATATTATTTATTTCTTTACTGAGGCATGTTCTGTACAACTTTCCCCTTTCTTCCCTTTTCTTAGGCATCTGTCTTTGTTGTTTTCATTGTAAGACTGGACAACAATGAGGAGGGATTGAACAGTTGATTAGTTATGATTAAGGTTTCTCTTTTTAGGTGTTTATAAATTCTAAATTTGAGGGGCCATTTTTATTAAAGCGCATTAAGCGGTTAGTGAGTGAACTAGCATACACTGTTAGTGTGGTAATTATTGCCCTGCACATGTAAATTTCATGCAGTGGTAAGAGCCAGGAACTGGGCGGGTTATAGGTGGAGAAAGAGTGTGGCAGCTGGTGATAGCTATCACACAGGATGACACCATGTGTTTGTAGCTGTCACAACTGCCTCAGGAAGTGGCATTAATTGCAGTCGCTCTACAAGCAGTTTGATAGGGTGGCAGCTTCAAGGTCTTGTACATGAAGAAAACAAAAAGCAGCTACTGCAATCACACCCTTTCCACCTGTCCCAGCCCCCCAAACAAAACCTACCAAGTCCCAACACAGACACCCTGACCTGATCCAGGCCCTCTGGATCAGAATCCCCTCCCTTGGACAGCAAGAGAACTGTGTCAGAAGAATGCCCTAAACAAGACCTTTTGCTGGCACTGTAGATCCTCACCAAGACCCCCTGCTGTACAGACCCCCTCAAAAGGACCCCGCACACCATCCATACTTTGACCTCCTCACCAACAAGACCCCCCTCAGTACTTATGCAGTTATAATCACTGTTTTAGTGGATGGGACAGGAGCGATCCATGAGGTAGGATGACCCCTAGTGATAGTACCGTGAGATTACCATTAGAGGTCAGATCTGCCATTTTGAACCCAGGCAATAATGGGGAAAGTGTGAAGTAAGATCGCTTCTGCCTTTCCAACCAGGAATTATGGTTGGATAAGTGCTGTGGGAAGTCGGGGGTTGGGGGGGAGGACGTTTAGAATATTGATGGTGTTGAGATATCTTTTCTGTTGGAGTCTTCCTTGCCAGAGGGGGGGGGGTTATATTTAGGGGGTTCTTGTGGTAGTGACTCTATTGCTGTCCAGGGACAGAGTGCTGATCTGGGAGAGCTATTGGAAAGGGAGGTCTGGATCGAGTTAGAGGGTCTAGTCTGGGACGTGGGGGGGGGAGGGTCTTGTTTGGGGGGGGCTTTGCTGGGGTGGTGGATCAGAGTGCGACCACCACATGAGACTTTTTAAAAATTATTTATAAGTATTTTAAAGATTTTACACAAGGAAAAAATCAAGTAACAAAGCAATAAATGGAAAAAAAAATAAGCAATACGCAAAATTTAGTAAGTTAAAGCTTACATTAAGGGAGAGATTAACAAAAGGCCAGAAAGAACACAGCACATACTAGGATAATTCTTCACCCCCCCCCCTCCCAAACCAAAAAGTAAATATTATCTCAAAAAAAGGAAAGCAGATTACATCGTCAAAACTAAAAAAAAAAAAAAGATAAGCACTTTTACGCCCTATATCATTCATTCACAACTATGATCTAATCTTGAAGACAATTGTCCAATTGTAGTGAATTAAAAACAAAAACTGCTTACCTTGGTAAGTTATACATTTACAAGGAAATCTTAAGAAGAAATTAGTGTCAATATCCAGCATCCTAGATTTTAATGTAAAAAAACTCTTTGGGCGGCATTTTCGAAAGGCATTTACACAGTTTGCAGCCCAGTAAACTGTGTAAATGACGTAAACAGGGATTTTCAAAGGCACCCAGTTAGTGCCTTCAAAAATCCCCTCCAAAGTCCCCTACATGCCCCAATGCTATCCAGTTAGCCTCGGGGTGTGTTGGGGGCGTTCCAGTATGGAGTGGGAGCAGAAGCAAGCATTAACTGGGCAGCACTGATTTTCGTCTATCTTTATGGAGCAGAGCACTAACCGGACAGCATGGAAAATTGCTGCTGCCCGGTTAGGCTTGGTGGCTTCCCGGCTGTGTGGTGAACCCTGGATATTCACTTCTGTTGCCACGGAAATGCATATCTGTGGTTAAGGGGTCCACGGGCAGGGCTTCGCGGCTACAGTGCTTAGATCTGCCCAATGCAAAATCAGGCCCTTTCTGCTGGAGTAGACTTCGAAACATCACTGAAGAGTATAATTTTTTGACCACCGAATATTGCTTGCTTATTTTGAAAGTATTGTTTTAAGGTGAAAACCTTATCATATTCCGTGGCGAAGGTGACAGCCAGGGTTGCATGAATGGCAGTATCCTTCGAGGAGGACTCTAAGAGATTAGGTAAATCCAATGAATCCTTCTCCACTAACTGCTGACTCTCCCTGGGTGGGTCTTCAACCAAGGTCTTTGTAGACAAGTAATAACAATTACCAATGTATATTTGGTCATAGGTGGAAATACCCAAAATCTCTTTAAAATACTTCTATATTAAGATTGATGGAGATAGATAATGAGTCTTTGGAGCACTCAATAAATGCAAATTCTTAGACCTAAGACTTCTCCAGATCCTGTAAATGTCTATGAATAGCAGCAGAGTCCTTAATATTGGTAGCAGAAACAGACTGTGAGGTTGATACTTGCATTCCAAGCTACTCCACTTGCCTCTGAAATGCCTGCAGCTGGGAATCATGTGCAACCAAGCAGTTTACAATAACCTATTAAAATGATATTAGTTGCTCCTGGGTTGATCTAAGCATCAAATTGTTTTGGGAAACTATGTTGCATACATTCTTAAGGGTGACCCCCATATCTGTCTTAGGCCTCATGGACAGCGGGACTGGGAGAGAAAACTGAACAGGCTTAAGCAATCTGTTCTTGATGCCATCCAAAAAGACAGTGTCTAATGTAGCTGCCCCCCCCCTTTTACAGGTGCTGTGGGGGTGCACACGGTCAGTTCCCCCTACCAGACCGAGGTGCTCTAGGGGTGCATACCCCATCTTGTGCTCATCTGTAGACTGCTGATCTGTATGTGCAGTGCATCATGGGTACAGGTGGGTTAACCCTATCCTGGTAACCACAGCAGACAGTTTGTGTGGTGACGTGCAGTCCTTCTGTAGCCAGCCAAGGGTTTATTAGTAGCTGTAGCCCACTGGTAACTGCACTGCCTGTAGAGCAGGAGGTCATGGGTTTGATCCCACAGTGGTGTTATTTGATAGGGCTGTCTGAGGCATTTTCTTTTTTAATTTAAATTAGTGCTGCCAGCAAAACTACTCTCACAGTGCTGTAACCTTAAGGTGCCTCATAAGGTGCCCTATAAAGCGCTCTATAAGGCGCCCTATAAGCCGCCCTATAGGGAACATTATAAGGTGCCTTGGCGGGCAGTGCACTTTATAATGTGCCCTCTGGAGTGCTGTAGCCTTAAGGTGCCTCATAAGGCGCCCTCTAAAGCGCTCTATAAGGCGCCCTATAAAGCGCCTTATAAGGTGCCCTATAAGGAACATTATGAGGTGCCTTGGCGGACAGTGCACTTTATAATGTGCCCTCTGGAGTGCCTTATAGGGTGCTTTATGCGGCACCTTAGGTTAAGGCACTGTGAGGGTGTGTTTGCTGGCAGCACTAATTTAAATTAAAAAAGAAAATGCCTCAGACTGCCCTATCAAATAACCCCACTGTGGGATCAAACCCATGACCTCTGGCTCCCCAGGCAGTGAAGTTACCAGTGAGCTATAGCTACTAACAAACCCCTGGCTGGCTACAGAAGGACTGCAGGTCACCACACAAACTGATTTAAAGTAAAGGGCAATGCCTCAGACAGCCTTACTCATCAGGCCCACTGGGGGATTGAACTCACAGCCCCTGTTTTATGAGTCAATGTATTAACCATTGTGCTACACCTCTGCTTCTGTGTTTGTATGTCAGCGCACCTAATTAAGGCTAACGCGCATTAACGTGCCACGGCTCCCTCTATCGCATGAAAACATACCTTATCGCACGATAACCCTAAATGCTACCTTAAGACAGGACCGCCCACTACCTTATATGGCATCCTGCACACTAACGCCGGCTGCACGTTAAGACTGCTTAGTAAACATACCCCAATATTTAATTTTTAATGTTATTTTTCACCTCTGATAGAATTATCAGAGAGGAGCACAAACATATAAATCTTCTCGGTTCATTGCACTGAAACACTTTTTAAAATCTATTTTCCTTAATCTTCCTTTCCCTCTATAGTGTTTGCTATATAATACTCTAGAAGTGACTGTGGCAGTCCAAATAAAATAAGTTTTGTGTTACATGCAAAGCTTTGAATCCCATTTTAGAAGGGATCTGATATTACAATATTATATAATTCAAAACTAATGTGAAATTAAAAAGTATAAAAGCCATAAATCATAATGATCTCCAGTCTCCTAATGAGTTTATTGCAAGGTCTCTAAAATGCTTGAATTGCTTTGTTTGTGTTCTGCTATTTGCAGTCACAGGGAGGGAACAGATCTGTGTAGTGCAGGCTGGTGCCCAGAATGTAGTATCAGGAGGGTCTCAATGAAAAATGAGTCTGTGAAGCCGTAAGGATATTTTTTAAAATTAGAATTCATTATTTGAGCTACAGGGATTATGGGTGAGCTGAAGGGTAGGACAAGCAGCATCTGGTAGGAAGATATTACATGAGTTCAACTGGCAGCGAGAATGAAATGGGAATGGATATAGTAAACCTCAGTGCAGATGTGAATATGCTGCTGAAAGCTTTGTATTCTCCTAGTATGAGACATATGGCAATAGATGCAATATGTAGTCAGTAGTGTGAGAATAATATCATATTGCTAGTGCAGAAAGAAAATCTCATGAAATCAACATTTATTTATGTATATTACTTTAAACCCACCCAATCATCAAGGTTCTGAATGATGTACATTAAACATAATGCACAAAGCCAACAAAACAGATAATATATTATAATAGACAGCAATCAAAAAGACTGCAAAAGCAAAAACATCTTAATCTCCTTCCAGAAAGTGCTAAAATAAAACAATAACTCAAATATCCAAAGAGAAGGAATTTCAAAATTCAGGCGCCACCACAGAAATCTCCTGGCACATGCCTTACTTTTACTTCTTTCCCTAATTGTAGGTACTAGGGGTGGGCATTTATCATGCTAATAACATGATTAACTTAAAAAAAAATTCACACATACAGAATCAATTACATTGTCGCTCCCTTGGATTGCTGCAGCCCAAATGCATGGCCTTGCATTTTTTAACATTACATCTCAGCTGCCAAATTATAGACCCATAATGCCCGTAAGAACAATTTGCATAAATTTATAAACGTCTTTCAAAAGATAAAACTAGCAATATTGGCAGATGCCAGCAATGTAGCAATAACTATAGATTATTAGACATCCATGGCAAATGATAGCTATTTCAGTTTAATCTGTTTTTATCAATAAGAAATGGAGTCGTAAGTCATCCAGAACTGGAATATTTAATTTCAGCAAATGCCATACCTCGAAAAATAAGCAACAGTTGTTTAATTCTGAAGAAATGGAACCTGAGTGAAAAAAATTGCTGCAGGCGGCGCAGACAATGGAGATGGCCTAACCCCGTTTAGGTGGGTGCTATGCAATGCAACAGACAGGGTCTGTCTGACGAACAGTCATGGTATCCCCAGGGAATAAACTGTCCCTGTGGCAACAGTGTGGTGCAGTACACACAACCAGTGTGTTCAGGAGCAGAAAGTCACAAGTTCAAGTCCTAGCTGTGGCTATTGCCAACCCTTTCCCCATATTTTACCCAGTACTAAACCGTGATAATAAAGATGGAACCTTTATTGCAGATAAAATAAACATGCCTAAAACACCTATATTTTACCCTACAGAGCACAGACACCATAAACATGTGCAATCTCTAGAGCAGAGTTTCCCAACTACAGTCCTGAAGGGCCAAACACCATTCAGGTTTCATGCTGTCCCTAATAACTATGCCTGTGCTGCATTAGTATGCGCCGCCCCATTGTATGCAAATGTATCTCATGCATATTAATTAGGGACAACATGAAAACTTGAACAGTGTTTGGCCCACCAAGACCGGAGTTGGGAACCTCTGCCCTGGAGCAGTGACCAATAGGGACGTAAATACCCACACCCACAGGCTCTACTATCCAAAGCCTCATGGAGAGTCAGGCTGTTGGGCCCTGCGTGCAGCAGCATCTCCCAATACTAGCACTTGCATACCTTAGCAATGCTGCCCTAAACCTGGGGATAAGTTACACATATATCAAAAGGTTGCTATGATTAATGGCAGATAACAATTCCTAAGTTAAGCACAATTTGCTGATAGAGCTGCATCATAGCAACCTTTCTGATATCTGTGGAGTGTATTTCAGTTTTGGTTTCTGACAGTGTTTACCACCCCGGGGAGTGACCCCAACAGTATTGTGTAGCATAGCCATGCCTGCACCGTGCCCAGGACTGGTGTGGTTGCCAGGGCTGCTAAAAGCCTCTATATTTGCACAATGCTGGCATAGGTGTGGGAGTGTGTGTCTGTCTATCCAGTGTGTTGTGGCTGCCTACACCTTACTGAGCCCACACTGCTTGCACTGTTTCCAGTGTTAGCCTGCCAATGTGCATACTGAGGAGCAAGGTACTGTCGGTATGGCCCGGTCAAGGTGTTCTGGGCAGGATGCATCTGCACAGGGCATAGGGCAATGGCTGGGACATTGTAGTGCCCGGCCACCACCTGTACAGACAGGGTGGCTACAGCATGTCCTGCTGGGAGATCACTCTTACCCTGACTGATCAGTGACCACGGCATGGCTAGGTTCCCCCATAGTGTGATATAGTATTTCTCTCAAGTAATATTTATGGGTTCTTTTTTTCTGGGGCACAATCACTGACTTATATGCTTGTTGGATGTGTTCACATCTCCTTTTTGGATGCACCCATCTCTTCCAGGAACATGCACTATGGACTAGCTAGCAGACTGTCTGCAGTTCGTATGTGTATGGCTGGAACACATTGCAAGGTGCAGCGGCTGGAGACTGTCAGATAGTGGTGGGGGGCAGCTGAGCATTTCCAGGCCTACTGTCTGTCTGCCTGCCATTGCCTTATGGATGCATACAGATCTGCATTGACTGCCCTGTAGGGTGCCTGTTCCCCAACAGGACTGGGGAAGATGGTCCCCTCTACTGCCACCATTGCACGTCTTAATCACTATATGCGCTAGATAGTAAATATACCTTGATTTGCTGTTTATAAAACATCATCATAAATGCGCTAATACTTACAGCTAAGATCATTGCTAGTATTCACATCTATTTACCCAATGTTTCTAATATTGCAAATAATGCTGTTATATTATTGTGTTTGCTAATACGTTGCCATTCATTGTTGCTAGCAGCCTCTCAAGCAACATTTTATCTACTCTGTCACTTGTACCTCTCTCATATATTTAAACAGTTAGGAATCTGTATACACTGTTCCCAATACTAATTTGTATACACTGCTCACAGTACCCCTCACATCTGATCACACTGTTGCCAGCACCTCTCTTAATAGATTACACTGTTGAAAATAAACAGATATATTAACAATAGGATATTCCTATCCTTCCCACTTAAAATAGAAAACTTACTCCTATTTCCAATACCTTCCATAACTTGCTCCTCTATCAAAATAAATTATACACACTCTCACATACTACTTGTCCACTTCATATATTAATCTTAGCAAAAATGAAACTTACACAGATCATAATACATCTTTTATATGTCATAAGCATTGCCATAAGCATACTTACCTCTCCCGTAATATGCTACCAACCACAATACCCGCATTACCACCATCCTAGAATGACTTACCAGCACACCAACCCTCAACATATAAATCAAATATTCATTATTAGCCACAAACCATATTCACACATACATAGCCCTTTAACAGTTAGATACACAGATACACGAATAAGAAGATTAATTAACATACAAACAAAAACATATAACGAAATAAAAAAGCTGAACCCACCCATTCAAGACTTGAAAATAATCCTCATAAATGTAAGATCTGTTAGGAACAAGATCCCAATCATTATAGATCTCATTACTGATGAGAACCCAGACTTCCTCTGCCTAACTGAGACTTGGCTAAGCAACTCTGATACTGTCTTAACAAACCAATTAAAAATAAAAGGTTATACCCTATCCATCTGTAACCGCAATCAAAGAAAAGGTGGTGGAGTCTTAATACTATCAAAATCAAGTTTGAATTGTTCCACCTCCATTAGTGAATCTAATGATAATACAGATATACTAATGATAGAAAACAGGAACATAGCAATTTGCCTCTTTTATAGACCACCAACTTCGGATATTCAAAATATTACAGCTATACTAGAAACAGCATGCAAAACAACCACAAAGAAACCCCATATCATCCTGGGAGATTTTAACTTATCTACTTGCAATACTAACCAATCCGCAATCATTCTTGAATCTATGGAAGATATGGGCTATCAACAAATTATTAACCAACCAACTCATAATAAAGGAAATACTTTGGATTTAGTATTTCTCCCATTGTCCTTTACTATAACACATGAATATACACCTCCTATAATATCCCAAATCCCATGGTCTGACCACTTCATAATAAAATTCTCTATTAATATACCATCTACTATCTCCTCTCAACAACATAAAAATCATCACGGACCCAAATATAGACCATTTTCACCTGAAGAATTCCTCAAAACAATCATTCCACAACTTTCCACAGAATTAAATAATCTTGACGAAGCTACAACTACATGGAATACAATTATAAAATCAGCATCTAAACCAATACACAATATACCAAAAAAATATTCAAACTAGATCATCAGAAAAATGGTATACAACAGAACTAACTTTAATCAAAAAAAACCTTCGCAAAATTGAAAAAGAATGGCGAAAAACAAAAACATCCGACCTAAAAGAGTTATACTTCACAAATCTCAACTCTTACAGGTCAGCAACAAACAATGCTAAAAAACAATACCATGCGTCGATCCTAAATAAATCTATTAATCGTCCTAGAGAACTATTTCAAATAGTAAAATCTTTATCTAAGAATCCCATAGATAAACAAAAATCAGCCTCAATTAACATACAAGATATGGCAGACTATTTTGCTAGCAAACTTAAATCATCTACAATAACTTTACCCTTCCAAAATTTTCCTTCCTCTAATAATCACACCTGGAATGCTTTCCAACTAATAGATAAGAAACAGCTACTCAATATAATATCAAACATAAACACAACCACATCCATACTCGATCCTTGTCCAGTCCCATGGATCAAACAAACTAAACAAGAACTAGCACCCTTTATCCTAAATATAGTGAATCAATCACTTCTGCAAGGGATATTACCTAAAGAATTAAAACAATCTGCAATCCGTCCCATATTAAAAAACAATACATTAAATATAAATGACCCATCATCTTATCGACCGATCGCTAGCATCCCCTTCCTAACCAAAATCATAGAAAAAACTGTACAATTACAGTTACAAGATCATATAGATACATTTGCCCCCCTTGACAAACACCAATACGGATTTCGCCCTTTCCATGGTGTTGAAACTCTGCTCATTGCACTACTTGACACTCTTAACAAAGGCTTGGACAATTCAAAACAAGCATTCATCTTAGTTTTTCTAGACATTTCAGCTGCTTTTGACAGCATTAATCATACCATACTTATATCAAGACTTAAACAAATAGGTTTAATGAATACTACTCTGAACTGGTTCAAATCATACATATCTGATCGTTCACAATACGTTCAGCATAACCAATCCTCGTCATCCCCATTCCCACAAGAAAAAGGTATACCCCAAGGCTCCGCACTATCTGCTCTATTATTTAACATATACCTCCAACCAATATGTACCATATTCAAAAAACACAAGATTAAATATCATATATATGCAGACGACATCATGCTATTCTCTGAATTTAACATAACCAACCCAAACCATAATAATCTAATAAACTGCCTAATGGAAGCTGAGGACTGGCTCCAATTAAATAACTTATCTATTAACATCAAAAAAACTGAAGTCATGATTGTGACAAAAAACACAAAATATACCCCCCAACCTGACATTAAAATCCTGAACACGACTCTCCCTATCAAAGAAGAAATCAAATATCTAGGAGTTATCATAGACAAAGCTCTCAGTTTCACTACACACATTAAAAAACTAACAAAAACAATATATTACAAATTACGCTCTATACAACAATTAAGACCACTACTACAAGATGAAGACTTTAGAACCGTTACTCAAGCCTTGGTTTTACCACATTTTGATTTCTGTAATAGCATACTTCATGGTATAACTAAGAAGAACATCAAAATATTACAAATGGCCCAAAACGTAACAGCAAGAGTTATATTCAAAGCCAAACTATCTGACCACATTACCCCCATTCTATACACACTACATTGGCTACCCATATTCAGTAGGATCCAATACAAAATACTATTAACCACTTTTAAATTAATTAATAGCATAGCCCCATCATACTTAACTACTCTTCTTCACAGTCCTCTAGAAACTAGGAAAAGAAGGAAAAAAAACCTCAACACACTAGCAGTTCCAGATCTAATAAGAAAATCAAAACAATCAACTAGTAATAGTGCCTTTTCGTTTGTCGCACCAATACTGTGGAACAATCTTCCAGAACAACTAAGAGAATCTAAAGACCTTCAAACATTTAGAAAAGACTTAAAAACATATCTATTTTGTCAACACTACAACAATGGAGAAACAATTATAGTTTCCCAACCTCCATAACTGAATCTTTCACATTACCCTAATGCATATCTATAATTAGACATCCACAACTGCAAACGATAATTATCATAAAATGATTCCTTACACATATATATATAATCAAAGTAATATTTAATACCTGTAATATAGTTTAAATGTATTATAGTTCAAACATTTGATTAATATTGTTGTTGTTCCTGTTATATTGTAACATATTATTGATGTACAGTTTTACTGTAACTTAATCAAATATTGTTCTTGTTTGGTCTTTGTAATACCCTAATCACATCAATCAATATTGTTCTATTCAACTCATGTTATAATGTAATATTGTTCAAATTGTTCATAATGTTCAAATTGTTCATAATGTTCTATGTAACCGTTTAACCGTTAAACTGTCTAACTGTATAACTATGTTGTTGTAATGTAAACCGCTGTTGATCCTTGGAAATGGCGGTATATAAAAACTGTTCAAACAAATAAATAAATAAATAAATATAGAATGTGGATCTGTTGGTTGGAGATCCTGTCCCCACTCTGAGCCCCAGAGGGCTGGTTGGGTGGTGCTACATAATCCGCCTATGGGTCCAAACACCCCCCTTCACTTACATCATGTGACCATGGCACCCACACAGGATATGCACTATTCTGGGTGCACCATAGTCCAAAAGGGCTAGACGTGACTGGGAAACATGGATAGACACAGGTGTATCCTAGGTGTGCCTGCAAGTACTACCTATCACACACTAGCACTGATGGCAATCTACAGCATAGCCTATCTCAGCAAAGCCATGTGCTGCGAACCTGGTGCTGGGCGCCCCACCTCGCCCTCAGGGTGAACACAGTACCCCCACAATGTGTCGGTCTGTAGCTACTCTGTGCAAGTACCACACACGGTCAGTTCCCCCTACCAGGCCGAGGTGCTGTGGGGGTGCATACCCCATCTTGTGATCATCTGTAGACTGCTGATCTGTATGTGCAGTGCATCATGGGTATGGGTGGGTTAACCCTATCCTGGTAACTACAGCAGACAGTTTGTGTGGTGACCTGCAGTCCTTCTGTAGCCAGCCAGGGGTTTGTTCCTAGCTATAGAGATGTAGCCCACTGGTTACTTCACTGACTGTGGAGGCAGCGGTCATGGGTTTGATCCCACAGTGGTGTTATTTGATAGGGCTGTCTGAGGCATTTTCTTTTTTAATTTAAATTAGTGCTACCAGCAAAAACACCCTCACAGTGCTGTAACCTTAAGGTGCCTCATAAGGCGCCCTATAAAGTACTCTATAAGGTGCCCTATAAGCCGCCCTATAGGGAACATTATAAGGTGCCTTGGCGGGCAGTGCACTTTATAATGTGCCCTCTGGAGTGCCTTATAGGGCGCCTTATGCGGCACCTTAGTTTACGGCACTGTGAGGGTGTGTTTGCTGGCAGCACTAATTTAAATTAAAAAAGAAAATGCCTCAGACAGCACTGATTTAAAGTAAAGGGAAATGCCTCAGACAGCCTTACTCATTAAGCCCACTGGGGGATCAAACTCATGACCACTGTTTCATCAAAGTATTAACCATGTGCTACACCTCTGTTGCTGTGTTGCCAGGTCAGAGCGCCTAATTAAGGCTAACGCGTGTTAACGTGCCACGGCTCCCTCTATCGCACGATAATGGACTTTATTGCGTGATAACCCGAAATGCTACCTTAAGACCGGAACGCCCACTACCTTATATGGCATTCGTCACAGTAAGACTACAACTAATGCCGGTAACATTAAGACGGTTTAGTAAACATACCCCTAACATTTTGGACTGGTGGAAATGCCAGACTTCAGAATACCCTGCATTATATGCATTAGCAAAAATATATCTAGGAACACCTACAACAAGAGGGCTTTGTGAACATTTATTCACTATGGCTGGTTGCTTACTAAATAAACACAGAGCCACAATAACATTAGGAAATGCAAATGCGCTATTGTGTTTACACAATTGAAAAATCTTGCATTTTTTGGATAAGTCACAATCTTTTACATTTTTAAATATGCCAATAAAAGATAACTTTTTCTATGATCAGGTTGCCTTTTTTTAATAGAATTCAGTCTCTTCATTGCCAAAAACCAACAAAACGATTAATCACGATGAATCACACAAATTGCATGATGGTTTTCAAACAAAAAATTTAATCGATGCTCACCCTAGTAGGGCAAGCAGAAAGACAATAAACAATGCATAGATATTCCATGAAATGATTTAAACATCATCATCAATATTTAATCATATAATTGATTGGCAACCAGTGCAACTCAAAAAGCCCAGGTTGTCTCTCAGTTTCCCTAATATAATCTTAGTAGCAGCATTTTGAATCTCTTATGGTGCCTATAAAACAAATGCTGGTAAACCTGAAAAGATAACATTGCAGTAATCAAAACCAGGGAAAATCATTGCCAAAAACACAGTACAGGAGTTCTTCTCAGCAGTCATTGTTGGTCCTTCCATTTCTTTCATCCTTCATTTGTAATGTGCTGGCCAAAAGGCATTCACATTCTTATCTCCCAAATTGTGGAATTCTTTACCTTTAGATATTCAGGTGGAAGTAGACTTTATGACCTGCTGTAAAAGTGAAAACCTGGCTTTTTAACTGATTAATTATAGTCTGGATATGGAACTTGTGAATATATGTGGGATATTACTGTAATGTGTTATTTGTATGAAATGGTTATTGTATGGAGGACTGAATATTAGGGAGGGGAGAAATTAATGTTATTGATTTGTACCATCTTTGCAGTGAATTTTAGCAAAGCATGTGATCAAGCAAAATAAATAAACAATGCAATAGAATAGGTTGACAGCATTGTTAACACACGGATCTTGTAAAAAGCCATTTGATGTACATGATGTTGAAAAGTCAACTGTAAATCTAAGTTAACCCCCCAAAATTTATTTTCATATTTTAAAAAGACAAATGGTTGACCATTATACCATGAGAGATCACCAAAGCTTCAGTCTTCTTTAAATTAATCACAAAATCATTCTGTGTGATTAACGTAACTATGACCTGAAAAAAGGAAGCAACTGGGTTAGTGTAAATATTTGCAGATATAATAAAAAGCACATAAATCATGGTGTCATCTGCATAAAAAAGATAAGAGCCACCGAAATGTTTTATAACATCGCTTAGCAGCTTGATATAAAGATTAAACAATAGAGACTGCAGGGCCAGCTCTTGAAACACTCCTTGTTTAATATTTCACCAGGTATTTCTGATTCCACCCTTACTTGTACTCACCCCGATAAATAGGATTGAAACCAAGATAATAGAGTCTCCCTAGTTCCCCACCTGATGCAGCTACTGAAGAAGTATACAAAGAGTGATACAAATGCAGAAGAAATAGTAATTAAAACTGATAAATACATGGTATCTTCTCAGGACCCTTAAGTAGATGGTAGGATGTCAAGTTGGATCACGTTTGTTTTGGTGTCTACTGCTGATTTAGTTAAATGTCTAAGTCAACTTTCTAATAGTCTGTCCAGTTGGATCCTATACCCAGGGGCGGCCCAAGGGGGGTGCGGGGCCATGTGCGGAGACTCGGTGCGGGGCCTCATTTGCATAAGGGGCCTCATTTGCATAAATATTTGCATAATGTTACCATACACTAACTTTTAGTATACATGCCTCTTCATGAGTGTATGGATAAAAAAAGACAAAGATTTCTACATTACTATAATCCAGTGCCAACCGCCAGGCACATTAGGAACTACTACAAACACTGCCCATTTAGAACCCATAGCAAACCCACCGTATCCCAACAGCACTACCAGGACTCATAAAGCACCATACACTACCTATCAAAAGGCAACACTGCAAATATTAAACCAATACATTTCAGAGAATAACAATACATGACCTACTGGGGAAAGAGAACAAGTGACAATGTCAAATAGGAATTACATAAACAGAATACCTCAGCTCAGTTACACATGCAGAACATAGACTATCACCAAACAAGGAATCACAATTTAAAAACAGGAAGACAATAATTAAACTGGGAACCCTAAAAGCCAAACTTGGAATGTACAACAACAATGTAGAAATAAAACTATAAATTAATTTCCTCTTGTACTAAACAAAGCACAGACATTAATGATGCACATTTCCCAGAGCTGACATATTCCAGTTATAAATTCAAAATAAAGAGATATCTTTGTACCTTTTGTGCATTTTTTTTTCAGTTGCAATTGTTCCAGCCACTTTCTTCTGGTTTATTTGTGTCTTCTGCTATCTCTCCATCGTCTGCTGTCCATTTGTCCTTTCTTCTCTTCTAGTTTTTTCCATTCTCTCTCTACATCTGCTTTAACATAATAATCTTTCTCCTTTTGCTCTTTCCTCATTCCTATTTCATCCACTCAAATTTTACCCCTCCATCCTCAATCCCCACTTAGTCTCCCAATACCCGGCCAATTGTACATTTTTCTTCCCTCCCACACAAAATATTTTTCCCCTCTCCATTTCATTCTCCCAGCCCCATCCCCATCCCCTTCTAATCTCCCCCAACATCAGCTCCCTTTTAGTTCCAGCCCCACCCAGTATCCGCTCCCTTCTTGTCCCCACATCAGCCCATTTCCAGTCCTAGCTCCCCCATCCATTTCCAGTCCTATCCGAGTCCCTTCATCAGCTCATTTCCAATACCAGCCTCCCATCAGCCCATTTCTAGTCCTTTCCTAGCCCCACCATCAGCCCATGTTAAATCCTAGCTCCCCTCCACTCAGCCCATTTCTAAACCAAGCCCCCCATGAGCCTACTTCCAGTTCTAGCCCCTCCATGAGTCCATTTCAATCCAAGCCCCCACCACAGCCCATTTCCAATCTTAGTTCCCCCAACACCCAATTCTCAGTTCTATCCTAGCCCATCCATCAGCCCAGTTCCTGTCCTAGCTCCCTCCCCTAAGAGCCCATTCCAAGTCCCCCTCCCCATCAGCTATTTGCAGTTCAAGCCCCCCACTTCCCCTCAGCCCATTTCCATTCCAAGCCCCGTCCCCATCAGCTATTTGCAGTTCAAGCCCCCCACTTCCCCTCAGCCCATTTCCATTCCAAGCCCCATCCCCAACAGCTATTTGCAGTTCAAGCCCCCGTCCACTCAGCCCAGTTCCAGTCCTAGCAACCCCAACCCATTACCAGTCCTAGCCCCCCCTCGCCCACGCCCAGTCCTAAGCCCACCAGCCCATTTCCAGTCCTAATCCCCAACCACCCAATTTTCTGTTTAAGCCCCCCCATAGCCCATTACCAGTCCTAACCTCCCCATCAGCCCACTCCCAGTCCTAATCCCCCATCACTCAATTTTTAGTTTAAGCCCTCCCATAGCCCATTACCAGTCCTAACCCCCCATCAACCCACTTCCAGTCCTAATCCCACCAGCCCATTTCCAGTCCTAATCCCCCATCACCCAATTTTTAGTTTAAGCCCCCCCAGCGCCCATCACCACTCCTAACCCCTCCCCAGCGCCCATCACAACTCCTAACCCCCCCAGCGCCCATCACCACTCCTAACCCCCCCAGCCCAGCACCCATCACCACTCCTAACCCCCCCAGCCAGCCCAGTGCCCATCACCACTCCTACCCCCCCCAGCCAGCCCAGTGCCCATCACCACTCCTAACCCCCCCACCCAGCCCAGTGTCCATCACAACTCCTATCCCCCCCCCAGCCAGCCCAGCCCATCCCATCACTACTCCTAACACCTCCCCCCCCCCCAGCCCAGCCCAGCCCATCACAACTCCTAACCCCCCCAGCCCAGCCCATCACTACTCCTAACACCCCCCCCCCCCCCAGCCCAGCCCAGCCCAGCCCATCACTACTCCTAACACCACCCCCCCAGCCCAGCCCAGCCCAGCCCAGCCCAGCCCAGCAGCACTTCTAACCCCCAGCCCAGCCCAGCCCAGCACCACTCCTAACGCCCAGCCCACCCCAGCCCATGGAAATTTAAAAAAAAAAAAAACCTGTCACCTGCCGCTGTCGGGGCCGCCGCGGCAGAATCGAGCGTGCCGCGGGGCCCCCCTGTACCCGGCACAGCCTCTCCTCCCTGTAGCAGCTCTCTAGTTGGAGCTGAAGTCAGACGCGCCGGCTTGCAGAGCGCGAGGGAAGAGTTTTTCCCTCGCTGCTCTGTTAAGCCCGCGGGGGCTGATGGGAAGTTCCCATCAGCCCCCGCGGGCCTAACAGAGTCGCGAAAGGGAAACTCTTCCCTTCGCGCTCTGCAAGCCGGCGCGTCTGACTGCAGCTCAGAAGAGAGAGCTGCTACAGGGAGGAGAGGCTGTGCCGGGTACAGGGGGGCCCCGCGGCACGCTCGATTCTGCCGCGGCGGCCCCGACAGCGGCAGGAGACAGGTTTTCTTTTTTTTTTTCAATTTTACTTTTACAAAAGAATGTTTTTTGCGCGGGGCCCCCTGAAACGCGGGGCCCTGTGCAAAAAACATTCTCGCTCAATGGACGGGCCGGCCCTGCCTATACCTCCCTGTCTGTTTAGATATTGTAAAGAGGCTTTATTACTAATGATGGTGGATCTAGTCAATAATTCATTAGAACAAGAGTATATCTGTAGTCCATTTTATTTTTATAAAATTTGGCCTGAATTCTTTAGTTTCATCTCATTTTCATCTAGTTTCTAACCAGCATATTTTGACTAAATTAATTGAAATAGTTGTATTTGATCATCTGCAAGCTTATTGGTGTGGCTGTGCTGATTATGATAATTTCCAGCTTAGTTTTCAGAGAGATTATAGCACCAAGTTGCTATCATCAGTGGCTTGCTTAACTAGGATCTGGCCAAAAGGTTTCTATAACCTTTTTAAACATTTCTGCTGCACACTACATTTCAATTCTGTGTTGCACACTATTCAACTTTCTCGTCTTTCCACTATGGGTATAGGTCACTTGCTTCTTTGCCAGTGCACCATTGAACTCTGGTGATGGCTGCATTGTGGTCTGCATGTGGAGTTGGTTGCATTCTCTGGGAAGGGAGTGATAATGGTGGCCACCACTGCTGCTGCCACCATCACTGCCATGGATTTGTCGGCACTGTGATGCCTTCAGCAGAGGTTCCAGATGGAATGATCATGATTATGCTCAGGCAAGAGAACATCAAGAAATAGTATGAGATCAGGAAGAAACTTGGGAGTGGGCAGTTTGCCATGGAAAAAAAAGACAAGAGAAGAGCATAGGCCTTCATTATGCCGTGAAGTTCATCAAGAAATGGAGAACAAAATCCAGTCAGCAAGGGGTGAGCCATGAGGACATAGAGAGGGAGGTGGACATATTAAAGGAGATCCAGCACTCAATGTGCTCATGCTGCATGAAGTGTTCAAGAACAAAAGTGATGTTGTTTTCATCCTGGTGCTTGTTGCAGGTGGGGAACTTTTTGATTTCATGGATGAGAAATAGTCTCTGTCAGAGGAGAAGACCACTGAGTCCCTGAAACAGATCCTCAGTGATGTGTAGTATCTTCACTCCATGCATATTGCACACTTTGATCTGAAGCCTGAGAACATAATGCTTCCTGTCTGGAATTCGCCAAACCCTCAAATTAAGATCATTGATTTAGGCTTGGTCCACAAAATTGACTCTGGAAATGAATTTAAAAACATCTTTGGAAATCTAGAGGGTAAACTATGAGCCTTTTGGTTTTGATGCAGATATTTAGACCATTGGTGTAATAACTTATATCCTTTTAAGTGGCACATTTCTCTTTCTGGGTGAAACCAAGCAGGGAATACTAGCAAAAGTGTCTGCTTTGAGCTATGAATTTGATGAAGAATTCTTCAGCCACACTAGTTTAATGAGGAGAGTACTGACCAAAGTTCCAAATAAAAGAATGACAATTGAAGACAGTTTGCGGCACCCATGGATTAAGCCTAAAGACACACAGCACGCTCTGAGCAGAAAAGCCAATAGTAGAAACAAGCACATCTAATATCCCTGTGCTAAAAATTTCATGGTCTTTCTTATCTAAAAGTAACATGAGTATGGCCAGGAATGATGATACTCTAGATGAGGAAGATTATTTTGTCATGGAGGCAATTTTTTATGCTATCATTGATGACAATGTTCCTGGTTTGCAGCATGTGCTTGGCTCTCTGTCCAATATTGACATCAATCAGCCTAACAAGCATGGCATATCACCCCTACTGATTACAGCTGATTGGGGAAACATTCAGGTGCTTGAGCTGCTGATAGAGAGAGGAGCATGATTTGATTTCCAGAATAAGGCTGCATCTAATGTAATTTGCTGGGCTTCCCTACATGGTCATATAGAGAGTTTGTGATTTCTTCATGGGAATAAATTCTCTTTGGATGTTAAGGGCAAGTCTGGGGAAACATCTCTGCTTGCAAATACTTGCTATGGTCATGTAGATGTTGTCCAGTCATCAGGTGCTTAGATGGTTTAAATCTCTTTGTATGGAAAATATTTTTTTTATATGTGTTGGGGACTCTGGATGAGTGGATACATCTTGATCGTGGGGCCCCACAAGATTCTGTTCTCTCTGCTGCTATAGTCAGTATTTACCTTTGCCCTTTATGAAATTAGTTACAAATATTACAAATTCAGTATTCATTATATGCTGATGACATAATGTTATTTCTTCCTATAAATCATGGTCTTTCTATGACACTTGTTTCCTTGAGCAATTGTATCTGCCAAGTTGATACTTGGTTAGCTAATCAGGGTCTCAAACTGAATTGATGGAAATTTTGGTACTTTATTGAGAAAGGAATTGTCAACATCCAGCAGATGTTGATATAAATAGTTTTAAAGCTGCTATTTTTCAACAAGTGCATTACTTAGGCATTTTGATTGATTCCAACCTTTCATTTTGTTAAGAGGTCCTTTATTTAGATGCCCTAAAAATTTTTAGAAGTTGATGATTTTAAAATTATTTTTCTCCAGGACCAAGCAGGAAGTCAGTCCTCACATATGGGAGATATCGACGTCGATGGAGCCCTTGCGGAGCATTTCCTCAGCTTTCCAAGAAAGCCTTTGGGAATGCAGGCACGCATGCGCGGTTCCCTTCCCGCCTAAAGGTGCCATCTTGTTCAGTCTCTCTTTTTCCGTGAAGCCCATCGGATGTGTTTCCTAGTCCTCTCAGAAAATAGTTGGATTTTTTCGCGATTCCTTCACTATTTTTTCTCCGGTTCGACGCCGGTTCCCCTCCTGCCGGGTTCGGTACACCGGTATCGAGCCCGCTCTTCTTTTTTCGGTTTTTGCCCTTCGTGGCTGGCATTCACGCCCTTTTTTTCTTTTTCCCTGGAAGGCCGGTCCTTTGACCTCGCAGGGACTCTCTTTTTCCCCGATGGCTTCCAGTGGTTTCAAAAAGTGTGATCGGTGCAAGAAACTAATGTCTCTCACCGACACACACGACTGCTGCCTTCGGTGCCTGGGTCCTGACCACGATCCTAAGATTTGTGGACCATGTGGAAAGATGTCTTCCAAGGTTCTTCGAAGTCGTCAGCACCAAAAGGAAAGGCTTTTCTCTGACTCGGCCTCTGGCCGGGCCCGGACCTCGTCTGAGGCCTCGACATCTCAGGAATCGGATCCCGAGCATCGTCGGGGCTCCTCGGACAAGGGGTCCCCCGACCGGGAACGAAAGAGGAAGAAGTGGCTCGTGAGGGCGTCATTGGAAGAGGTCCCTGGCTCCTCGAGAGCTAGGTCTCAGACCCCCGACCGTCGCCCCGGTCCCGTGGAACAGGAGAAGCTGCCAAAAGTACCTCGTGTGGAGCCGGAGTCTGCTGGACACGTAAGTCCTGTAGTCCTCGTGGACTCTCCTCCCAGGGAGCCGACGTCGGGCCTGGTGCCTCCAGGGCCCGAGTCGGTGGCTGCTGAGTCTCCTGAGCTGGGTCTCAGGCTGACAGCCTTGGAGTGCAGATTGTCTGCCTTCATGGAACAGCAGTGGGCACTGATGGCCAACCTGTCTGGTGCATCTGCCCCGACCACTGGGACATCGACATCGAAGTCGACCCCGGAGACCGAGCCGATACTCGAGACCATGAAGGCTCGAGGTTGACCTCGGTTGCGGTCTCCCTTGACCTCCCGTTCGGGACCGAGGGCGTCGACGCCGGTGCCTTTGGCATCGGGGTGGGTGCCCATAGGCCCCGTGCGGTCGGACCCCGATTCCTCATCGGACGAGTCCACCTGGGAGACGGAGGATGAGGAGTTCCCCGACACCTTCAGGACTCGGTGCGTCCCATCGGACTCACCGCAGTCTGAGCCCCAGAGTAAATCCCTTCCGGAGGATACCCGGTTCTCGGAGTTCATCCGGGATATGGCCACTGCATTGGCTATCCCTGCGGATCCCGAGGAGGAGCCTCGAGCCGAGGAGCTCGAGGCCCTACAGTATGACTCTCCTCCGAAGGAGGCCTTTACTGTTCTGGTTCCTCCGATGCTGGAACGGCTCCTCTTCCAGATGTGGGAGGCACCGGTCTCGGCGCCGGTTCTAAGCAAGTGGGTTGATTCTATCTATCGACTCCGGAAGAGCCCTGGCTTTCACAAGGCGCAGCTCCCACACCATTCCATGGTGGTGGAATCGACCATGCATCGCCTGAAAAGTCAGAAGATGCACTCCGCGATGCCCCCTGGCAGGGAGGCCCGGAACCTGGATGGTTTTGGTAGAAAGTGCTTCCAGGGTTCGATGCTTGCTTGCTGTGTCCAGTCTTACCAGCTGTACATGGGCATGTACTTGCTGGACCTGGCCAAGGAGCTGGCCGGGTTCTCTGCTGGTCTCTCCGGGGAACCCTTGCAGAGGTTCAAGTCCTTGTCCTTGGGGATCTGGGAATGCTCCAAGTTTATGTCCCGCGCTGCCTACGATGGCTTCGAGGCTTCGGCCTCTGTTGCGGCAGCCGGCATCGCGGCTCGACGCCAGGCATGGCTGCAGTCATCGGACCTCAAGCCATGGGTTCAGGACAAGTTGGTCAATGTCCCTTGGGGAGGTGAGAACCTTTTTGGCAAGCCCATGACCGAGAAGGCTGCACAGCTCGAAACTGAGCACCTCACGAGGACAAGGCTGTCTAGAAAGACTTCTGCCCCTTCTCACAAAAAGAAGGGCTTGGTAAAAAGCCCTTTTACCCGAGGAAGGGCACTGCCTACAAACAGTACCCACAGTACCAGGCCTCCCAGGCTCCCCCTCAGGGTCAGCAGGCCAAGGGGCAGGGTAATGGGCCCCGTAGGCAGAGGACTCCCAAGCCCCTGCTCCCACTCAGCAGGGTGGGGGGTTTTGACTCCTTAGGCATAGCCTCTCCGTCCCTGCTCTCCCAACCCTGCACAGGAGGTTGCCTCGCCCTGTTTGCCCACAAGTGGCCACTCATCACTGGAGACAGTTGGGTGCTAAGCATAGTCCACAAGAGCTATCTGCTACACTTCCAACAGCTGCCTCCTCCATACTTTCCAGGGGAGCCTCCAAGGCCTCCCCTGCACACAGATCTTCTCCTTCAGGAGCTCCAAGGTCTGTTGGTGGACAGGGCAGTGGAGCCTGTGCCTCCCCACCTACAAGGTCAAGGGTTCTACTCCAGGTATTTCCTTGTACCCAAAAGAACCGGTGGCCTTCGGCCTATTCTAGACCTCAGAAATCTCAACAAATTCCTAGAGAAGGAAAAGTTCAAGATGCTTACTCTTGGAACACTTCTGCCCTACCTCCAGCAGGGAGATTGGCTATGCTCCTTAGATCTAAAGGATGTGTACACTCACATCCTCATTCATCCAGACCACAGAAAGTACCTCAGGTTCATTGTGGGAGGAAACCATTATCAGTACAGAGTACTGCCTTTTGGCCTCACCTCCGCTTCCAGGGTCTTTACCAAATGCCTGGCAGTGGTGGCGGCCTACCTGAGAAATCAGGGAATCTTTGTCTTCCCCTATCTGGACGACTGGCTCATCAGGGGTCAGACGTGCCAGGAGGCCAGACAAGCCACCCTCAGAACTATTGCTCTTCTTCAAAGCCTGGGGTCTGTAATAAACTTCGCAAAGTCCACTTTGCTCCCCTCCCAGAACTTGGAGTTCATAGGGGCAAGGTTGGACTCTCTGCTGGCAAAGGCGTTCTTGCCAGAAGACAGGGCCCAAAGACTGATAAACTTAGCAAACCAGTTTCTCAGCAGGTCACTGGTCTCCGCCAGACTCTGCCTGAGGCTTCTTGGCCACATGGCTTCGACAGTACATGTGACCCTCAATGCCAGGCTCCATATGAGGCCTGCACAGTGGTGCCTTCAGACTCAGTGGTCACAGGCCACAGGCAGCCTCAGAGACAGGATAAGGGTGTCCAGACAATTTCTGAACTCCCTCCGCTGGTGGCTGCACCCACCCAATCTACTGCAAGGGGTGCCTTTTCAGATTCCTGGGTTCACAGTGGTGTTGACCACGGATGCCTCCCTGCAGGGCTGGGGAGCTCATTGTCTAGGCAAGTGCACCCAGGGCCTGTGGTCTCCTTGGGAAGCCGCACAGCAAATCAATCTACTGGAACTCAGGGCTATTCGGTTAGCCCTCAAGTCTTTCTCTCCAACCCTGGCTCATCAGTCTGTCCTAGTTCAAACAGACAACCAGGTAGCCATGTTTTATGTGAACAAGCAGGGCAGAACTGGGTCCAGGCTCCTTTGTCAGGAAGCGCAGGACCTTTGCTTGTTTGCTCTCAGGCACAACATGCTCCTCAAGGCTGTGTATCTACCTGGCCAGGAAAACTACCTGGCCGACAAGTTGAGCAGGATTCTGCAGCCCCACGAGGGGCAGCTCCATCCTTTGGTGGTTCAGAAGATTTTCCTGAAATGGGGACTTCCATCCATAGATCTGTTTGCCAGTCCACTGAACAAACAGCTGCCAAAGTTCTGCTCCAGGCAACCGCATCCTCTGTGGATAGCAGCAGATGCTTTTCTGGTTCCCTGGTCTCAGGGCCTCCTGTATGCGTTTCCTCCCACGCCCTTGGTGGCCCGAACTCTGTTCAAGATTCTTCAGGACAAGGCCTCGGTCCTGCTGGTGGCTCCCAGGTGGCCGAGACAGCCTTGGTTTCCACTTCTGCTTCAGCTGGCAGTGGATCCCCCACTGCCTCTGGGGTTGCAACCCGACCTTCTCTCTCAGGATCAGGGTTCCCTTCTGCACCCCAATCTCAAAGCTCTCAATTTGATGGCTTGGAGGCTGCAAGGGTAGTTTTGGCTCCCTGGGGCCTACCTCAGGAAGTTGAGGAGGTTGTCCTAGCCTCTAGGAAACAGTCCACTAGGAAAACCTATGCTCTCAAATGGAAAAGGTTTTCTGTGTGGTGTCAGCTATGTACAGAGGATCCTTTCTCCTGTACTGTACCAGTAGTGCTTCAGTACTTACTGCACGTATCAAATCAGGGACTTAAGTCCAATTCTGTTCGGGTCCACCTCTCAGCTCTAGCAGCTCACCACTCACTGGTGGAAGGACATTCTCTGTCGGTTCACCCCTTGGTGTCCCGGTTTCTCAGAGGCTTGCTTTTGCTCAAGCCTCCAATCCGTCCTCCTGCCCCTGAGTGAGAGTTGAATATGGTCTTGCAGCAACTGACTCGCCCACATTTTGTGCCGATGGCTACTTGCCCTCTACGCTTCCAGTCCTGGAAGGCACTCTTCTTGATAGCCCTAACCTCGGCCAGGCGAGTGAGTGAGCTTCAGGCCCTGGTCTGTGACAGGCCTTACACCCGCTTCTATAGGAACAGGGTAGTCCTTAGGACTCATCCAAAGTTCTTCCCAAAAGTTGTCTCCTCCTTCCACCTTAACCAAGAGGTGGTTCTTCCAACATTCTTCCCTAGGCCTCATGCAAGCCAGGCTGAAGCAGTTCTGCATACCCTGGACTGTAGGAGGGCCTTATCCTTCTACCTTGACCGTATGCAGGGGCATGGAAGGGCTACTCAGCTCTTCATATTTTTTGACCCTAATAATTTGGGGTTAGCTGTGTCCAAGCATACCTTGTCCACCTGGGTAGCTGACTGTATCGCCTGGGCTTACAGGGCGGCTGACCTTCCTTTACAGGGTCGTGTCATGGCCCATCGTGTCAGGGCAATGGCTGCCTCAGTGGCTCACCTCCGCTCTGTAGCATTGGTGGACATCTGCAGGGCTGCAACTTTGTCCTCAAGCCAGACTTTTGTGGCCCATTACTGTCTGGAAAGGGAGTCCCGTAGGGACACTGCTTTTGGCTAGGCAGTACTCCGGAATCTCTTTGAGGTTTAGGCAACTCCTGCCCTCCAGCCCTCCGTTGGGCTACCGGTGGAGGTTCTGTCAGTGAAAAGCCTTTCATGATGCTGGGACTAGAGGGAGTTCTCTTGTTCAGCCTGGGTTCCTTGGTAGCCCAGAGCTAGGGAGTCACCCATATGTGAGGACTGACTTCCTGCTTGGTCCTGGAGAAAGAGTAGTTACTCACCTGTAACAGGTGTTCTCCAGGAGCAGCAGGAATCAGTCCTCACAACCCTCCCTCCTCTCCTGGGAGTTGCAGTTGTACATAGTTTATTTTTACATTTTTGTGTGCTGTTTTTAGCTATGTCATTTGACTGAGCAAGATGGCACCTTTAGGCGGGAAGGGAACCGCGCATGCGTGCCTGCATTCCCAAAGGCTTTCTTGGAAAGCTGGGGAAATGCTCTGCAAGGGCTCCATCGACGTCGATGTCACCCATATGTGAGGACTGATTCCTGCTGCTCCTGGAGAACACCTGTTACAGGTGAGTAACTACTCTTTCTGGCTGTTGTTTTATTCCCACTTGATTACTGTACCACATTATTTTATGACCTGTTCCACTCTTATTTGAGGCCATTACAATTAGTGGAAAATGTTGCTGCATGGTTGATTTTAGGCCTAAGGCAATTTTATCAGATCTCTACTTACTTGCATGAATTGCACGTTTTAAGGCACGTTTTATAAAGGACGTCCCACTGCAATCTGGAGCATCAAAGCCAGAACATCTGGGAAAAAAACAGGTATGTGCAAGTTCAGGCATGATTTCACAAACATGGATGTGCCCGATATGGACATCCATGGAGACATCTACATAGACATCCCCAGAATAGTCTTTTAGAATGGGGACATATAATAGTATAGTAGTTGAATTGGACTTGGTCTTGCGTGTGCATGTCTTCAGATGTTCAAATCATGGCTAAGAGTTTCAAAATGACCCTCTTTACCTATAATGTTTAGAATTTGATTTAGAGTGATGGTTCTCATTTTTAAAATGTTGAAATGTAGAATCTTTTCCCACTAATCATTCCTTGGTCTCTATACTGACCTTGGCTTTTGCATTCTAAAGATAGGAATTTGTTGAATGTTCTTTCTCTGCCCTCTGTTCAAGGAGTTCAGGTCTTGAATCATGTGTTCTCAGTGTCAGCAACAAATGAATGGAACCAATTACCTGTCGACCTGAAAACAATTGATTTGTTGGATTTCAGGAAGAAGTTGAATTCCTTTTATTTTTGGCAGGCTCTTAGTGGGCTGTGATGTTGTTTTATTTAGGTAGATCTGAATTTTAGTTCAACTTATTAATTTACTTATTTATTTGTACGTTATTTTATGTTATTTTAAATCATTTTCCACTTTATTATGTCCATTGTTTAATTGTAAACCACAGAGAATGAATAAGATTTGCGATATAAAAAATATTGAAATACTGTAAAACCTTTTCTTTCTAATCCATGTAATAAGGTGTCTTGCACAGAGGCTAGCAAGATTTCTATCTCATAGTCCTTACTGCTGCTTTTGGATCCTGACCCTTTACTCTCCTAATCATCACCCATGCATGTTAAAATTATCTCTTGACCCATATTTGTTGTATTTGTCTTACATAGATTGCTAGCTCTATTGAGCAGGGGCTGACCCTCATGTATATATGCATATGTACGTACAGCACTGTGTACACCTTGTAGTGTTATACCTTGTGGCTTGTAGATACGGCGGTATAAAAATGCTGCTAAATAGTAAATAAATACAAATAAAATGTAGTAGTAGTATGAAAAGCATGTTGCTGGGGGTCCACCAGGGCACTGGTATCTTCAACATCCTGTAACTGAGTTCAACATGCTCAAGGAAATTTGCCAAAAATAAAAGGCTCTGGATTGGATGGTAACTGCCCAAATCCAACAAATCCATATTTGATCATTTCAAAACTAGATGAACACTGGTTGTTTTTAATAAAGTTGGTACAATGTCAGTAGATAATAGCAATTGAGACAATACATTGTTAGCTACCAACAGTATCTGTAGACATAATTTTTAGCCAGCCTGTTGGACTTGGATATAGCACGGAAGTAGTTGTATATAAATACTGAACAAATTTACAAATACAATGCAATCAAAAAGTCCTTCTGCAGTGAGCAATCCAAAGGCAAACTAACCCGCACAGAGAGACAACAACAAACCCAACCATCCAGCCAATATCCACCCAGGACCCACACAGGTCTCCCCTTTTCTTTTTCCCCCCTACATGCACCACAACTCACCAGGGAAACCTGACCCACGTGACATCTATCTAAATGTGCAAAAACAGAGGTCAGCATGAAACCAACCATGTCCAAATGCCCCAACTCCAGAGTCTGTCTGGCCGCAGTAATCACCAACAAAGTGCTATTTCCCCTGAGCATCTCAGACATCAATGATTAGCTGGTTCCCCTGCGTCAGTTATATTTTTTTAAAGGTGTGAATAAACAGGTAAACAAAGGTGAGCAGTTGATATAGTGCATCTGGATTTTCAGAAAACCTTTGACAAGATCCCTCATTAGAGACTCTTGGGGGTATGTTTACTAAAGTGCGGTAAATGAGAATAACGCGCGTTGTACGACGTTAACGATCGTAAGTGCAGTATAACGTGCGTAATCATGCGCCAACGACCGTTAACGTCATACTACGCGCGTTAACCGTAGTTAACGATCGTAAAGCCCCGCGGCGCGTTTTAAAACAGCGCAGAAGGTGGAGAGTGGGCGGAGAGAAGGGGTCAATGGGCGGAGAGTTGGCGGGGAGAGGCTCCCCTCACACTAACGCGCTGAATTTCTGAGCTCTATTCCAACGCGAATGAAAACCTGTCGTTAAAGGCATATTAAAGGGAAGAGAAACCATTTCCGTCAGCAATGTACAGCAAAACCGGGGAAACCTACAAAATGTGAGCAGTGTGATACATGTGCACAGAACAAAATTTCACCTAAAACGTTAAAAATGACCACAAGAAACATTGTACAAATTATAATCCAGCTGGACAACAGTGATAGCAATGGGCAACAATGAAAAATACTCCCAGGAAAGCACCAAAAAAAAGAAATGATGTTTGGAAGGGTCTACGCTCCGTAGACCCTTTCAAAGATCATTTCATTGTAATGGAGCTGTCTTGGGAGTGTTTTGTAATGTTGCCCAATGATAGCATTGTTGTCCAGCTTGGTTATGGGTGTTTGCCCCTTTTTTTGAGGTCTTTTCTGAGGTTTATTTGCACCTCTGTCTCCATACAAGGTAAATGAGCCCACAGTAAACCTGTGCAGAGCAGGGTTTCCGACTCGACAGGCCGGTTTTCGTATCTCCAGGGACTACACTGTCTCTGTGGCCACAGTGTGGTGCAACAGACACAGCCAGTGCCTGTAAGACCAGAGGGTCACAGGTTCAAATCCCAGCTGGGGCTCCTGCAAATCCAGTACCCATAGTTTTACCCACCACTAAACAGTGATAGTAAAGACACTCCTTTATTGCAGAGAACATACGCATGGTTAATACGCCTATATTTTACCACACCAAACACAGACACCAGAAACAGGCGCATTACCTAGAGCAGAGTCTCGCAAATGCAGTCCTGGAGGGCCCCACACCTTTCAGGTTCCATGCTGCCTCTAATAAAGATGCCTGTGCTGCATATCTATGCACCATCCCCATGGTATGCAGATGTAGCTCATGCATAGTTATGAGGGACAGCATAAAAACCCGAACAGTGTTTGGAACACCAGGACTGGAGTTGGGGAACTCTGCCATAAAGCAGCAGCCAACAGGGCCAGACACACCCACACACACATACCCACAGGCCCCATTAGCCAATGCCTCCTGGAGAGGCAGGACATTGGGCCCTGCCTGTATCTCCCAATACTAGCAGTTGCATACCTTAGCAATGCCACCCTACACCTGGGTACATGGTACACAGCTATCAAACGTTTCCTATGATAACTGGCAGATATCAATTCCTACGTTAAGCACATTTTGCCCAGTGAGCTCCACCATAACAATCATTCTGATGTCTGTGGTGTGTGCTGCAGGTCTGGTCTCTGACGGTGTTTACCACCCTGGGGAGTGACCCCCAACAGTCTTGCGTACCATATCCATGCCTGTACTGTGCCCAGGACTGGTGTGGTGGGTATGGCTGCTGAACACCTCTATAGTAGCACAATGCTGGCATAGGTGAGGGGGTGGCTGTCTGTCTATTAAGTGTGTGGTGGCTGCAAACACCTTCCACAGCCCACACTGCCAGCAATGTTGCCAGTATTGGGCTGCCAATGTGCATAATGAGGAGCAAGGTAACATGGGTATAGGCCGGACAGGGTGGCCTGGCCAGGGTGCATCTGCACAGGGCATACGGCAGTGACAGGCACATTTTAGTGCCCGGCCACCACCTACACAGACAGGGTGACCTCAGTATGTCCTGCTGAGAGATCACTCTCACCCTGACTGTGCAGTGACCACAGCATGGCTAGGCACCCCCATAGTGCTATATGGTATTTTTCTCATGTGATAGATATGGGTTTCCTGTTGGGGTCCAGTCACTGAGTTATCTGCTTGCTGTGTATGCTGACATCCCAGTTCTGGGTGCATGCATCTCCACTGGGCACATGCACTATTGACTAACTAGCAGACTGTTTGCAGCTGGTATGTGTTGTGATGGAGTGGCTTGCAGCAGGTGAATATCAGATAGTGGTGGGGTGCAGCTTCCATATCCAGGCCTGATGTCTGTCTGCTATTGTGTTATGGATGTGTACAGAACTGCATTGACTGCCCAGTGGTGTGTGTCTGTTCTTCAGCAGGACCGGGGTTGCTCTTTCCCTCTACTGCCACCTTTGCAGGGAGGTAGAATGTGGATCTATTGTTTGGAGAGCCTGTTTGCCGCCCTTGGCCCTGGAGGAGGGGGGGTGGTGGTGCATGGGGGTAACATCTGACTGAAACAGACAGAGAAATCCAAGGTGTTTGTGCAGAAACTACCTATCTCACACATTAACACTGCTTTGGACCTGCGCCATGGCCTCTTTCAGCCATGGACGGTGCTGTGGACCTGGTGCTGGGCACCTCACTGCACCCTCAGGGTGAGCACAGTACCCACACAATGTGACAGTGTGTAGCTACTCTGTGCCAGTACAACACAAGGTCAGTACCCCCTACCAGGCCGAGGTGCTGTGGGGGTGCACATGGTCACTTCCCCCTACCAGGCCGAGGTGCTGTGGGGGTGCATTCCCCATGGTGTTTATCTGTGGACAGTTGATTTGCATGTGCAGTGCATCATGGGTGTGACTGGCACTATCCAACCCTGGGTAAATCCAGCACCTGCTCACAGGCTCAGAGACACCATAGGCCATCACACGTACATCTGTTAGCATAATGCATAGGTGCAAGATACCCTAAAGAGTCTGTAATATAAGGTACCCATGCTGGTAAGAATACACGTACCCACGCACGTTTGTACGCACACACCAATGCATGTACCAACGCCCGCGGCTACGCCCGTACCAACGCACGCAGCCACGCACGCACCAACGTACATGGCTACGCACACTGCGAGGGTGTGTTTCTGTAACCACTACTCAACGTAAAGAAAAGCATGCCTCCTCATTCCCTATGTAATGTACAGGGTGATGCCTGGGTCAGCCTTCTGCATTGGGCACACTGGGGACTCGAACCCATGCTGCCTGTAATAGCGGTCAGTACACTAACCATTGTGCTACAGCTCTGTTTCAGTGTTTTGTGTCTGTACGCCTTCATATGATTAACGCGCAGTAACGTGCCACGGCGCCCTGTAACGCTCGTTAGTTTTGGGAACGCGCGTTAGTGGTTATGATGTCCCGCCCATGTCCTTTTTTGGCTTTCCTTTCACTAACGCGACTCCTAACGCAATTTGCACTAACGCAGTTTAGTAAACATACCCCTTGGTGAAATTAAAAAGTCATGGGATATTGGACAGTGTACTATTGTGGATCAGGAATTGGTTAAAAGATAGAAGCAGAGGAGTGGGCTAAATGGCCAGTTTTCTGAATGGAGAAAGGTGAATAGTGGAGTACCCCAGGGATCTGTGCTGGACCCACTGCTTTTTAACATATTCATAAATGACCTGGAAATGGGAATAATGAATGAGGTAATCAAATTTGGAAATGACAAAAAATTATTCAAAGTTTTTAAAACCCAAGAAAATTGTGAAAAATTTCAAGAGGACCTTGATAAATTGGAAGACTGGGCATTCAAATGGCAGATGAAATTTAATGTGGACAAGTGCAAAGTTATGCACCTACAATTGTGGCCAACATTACTTGCACCCTTGCAGTTCAACCCCTTAATATCCTATATCTCCTAAAGAAAAGTGTCCAGTGAAATGGCTTTGGACTATATGCACACATTATTTTACACATAAAATAATCAAATAATGCAAGACCAATTAAAAAAGGAAATAGTATAAAAATAGGGACATTGCCAGGACATGATTATTATCAAACCAAAGCTCCACTTTAACAGAGCATGATACAATATCATTCATAAAAAGGAGAAAAGGATCTCAGAGTACCATGAACTAACAGTCATAGGCATAGATCTTGGCCCTTGACCATTGCTCATCTACATCAGTGATCCTGAAAAACTCCTCAAACAGAATCTCTGATGTGGTTGAGCATTGGTCATAATCTAAACCTATGACTGTTAGCTCATGGTACTCTGAGATCATTTTCTCCTTTGTATGAATGATTCCATATCATGCTCTGTTAGAGTGGAGCTTTGGTTTTGATAGTTTTATCACTCTTCACTCAGTGAGTGGTCTTTGTTTCGGAGTACATGATTTTTGGCACCCTTATAAACAATTCAAATCAGTTTAAACAGAAGAACTATATTCCCAATGCAGTAACATTAGACACACCTGTGATCAATTGTTAGTACTCACATGACTTGAATCAACCAATGAATGATGGCTTTAATGTTTAAAATGGCCACGTTCACTCCTTGTTCCATTTTCACAAGACAAGAGCTACCTGAGACCATCAGAAAAGCCATTATCACCAAACAGCAAACTTCAAAGGGATACAAGGCCATCTCCAAAGACCTTGGGATTCCTGTGTCTAGAGTTCATAATGTTATTAAGAGGTTTTCTTCTCATGGAACTGTCAAGACCCTCCCAGGTCGTGGTGGGAAGAGGAAAATGAATCCAAGAATTTTTCGAAAGTTGGTGTAAACTGTTGGGAAAAACTCCAAATTCAACATCCAAAGAGGTTAAGGCTGACCTATAGTAATCTGGAGTGGTGGTTTTAACCCACACCATATGACACACACTAAACAAAGAAGGACTTCATAGGCGAAGGCCAAGGAGAACCCAATTGCTCAAAAACAAACATAAAAATCCATGCCTGATCTTTGCCCATACCCACCTTGAGAAACCACATTCCTTCTGGGAAAATGTTCTGTGGACAGATGAAACCAAACTTGAGTTCTTTGGCAATGCAGATCATTAATACATTTACATCCTTCCTACGATTAAATATGGTGGAGGTTCTATAATGTTGTGGGGCTGTTTTGCTGCCTTAGGAACTGGAGACCTGGAACTTTAAAGGAATCATGAAGTCAGAGGACTATTAACATATTTTGGAGCACAATGTGCTACCTAGGGTCAGAAAGCTAAGTCTGGGTTGAAGGTCATGGGTCCTCCTGCAGGACAATGGCCCAAAATATGCATCCAAATGTTCAAAAGTATGGTTACAAAGGAAAAAATTGACTGTTTTAAACTAGCCAGCAATGAGTCCTGATCTTAATCCAATTGAGAACCTTTGGAAAGAGCTGAAATCTGCCATTGATAAAAGGAATCCTGGAAACATTCATGAGCTGGAACAAACTGCAGTTGAAGAGTGGGAGAAACTACCAGTAGACAGATGTAAGAAACTTATAGATGGCTACAAGAAATGTTTGGAGGCTGTCATCACTGCCAAATGTTAGTGAAGGGAGCCATTAATCCTGACAGGTCATATGTTAATTTTTTCTCAGAAATTACTATGTCTAAGTTGCACAGGCATCTTTCTTTTGTTGTAGTATTAGAATATTATGATGACATACAGTTGAAATATTTCCAATTATTTCTCAAGATATTATACACAACATACCTAAAATGCAAGGGTTCCAATAATGTTGACCACAACTGTAGGAAAAAACAACCCAAGCTATGATTACATGATTCAGTGATCTACATTAGGAATCAATACTCAGGAAAAAGATTTAGGCATCATCGTGGATAACGCATTGAAACCCTCCAAACAGTGTGCAGTGGTGGTCAAGAAAGCTATTAGAATGCTAGGAATCATAAGGAAATGAATGGCTGAGAGGAGATCTGATAGAGTTCTATAAATTAATGAATGCTGTGGAATGGGTAAACATAGATTGGTTGTTTACACCATCAAATAGTAGAAAGTATAGGGGACATGCAATGAAGCTACAATGTAACCCATTTAAGACTAATAAGAGAAAATAATTTTCCACTCGCCGCATAATCAAACTCTGGAATTTGTTACTAGAGGATGTAGTAAAAGCTATTAGTGTAGCTGGTTTTAAAAAAGGTTTGGCAAATTCCTGGAGGAAAGGCCTATAAACCATAATTAAAGATGACCCGGGAAATCCACTGCTTGCCCCAAGACAAGCAATGTGGAACCTGTGTGTCTTTTTAGGTACCTGCTAGGTACTTGTGACCTGGATTGGCCACTGTTGGAAACAGGATACTGGGCTTGATGGACCTTGGTCTGATCCAGTATGGCATATCTAATGTTCTTATGTTTTACTCCACCTGCAATATGCAGATGTTGGACCGACTCCCCGGATAATAGAGAAACATCTTCCGATAATCCTGAAGGAGCATCCAGCTCCCTGCCCTCCAACGCTTGCCAGATTAGTTCTTGGTTTTCTACTACTGAGGATCCCCAGTCCATGAAACTGTCCATCATGCCAGGTACAGGAGCTATAAGGCAGGCTTTGGGTTTGGAAGACTTTTTCTATGACTTCCCCTTCCATTTCAACATCTATGTCAATGGGAGGATACTCACAGCTCGACACATGCTACCACCAGCTTGACACGCCCCAGTACAAGTATCCTTAACACTAAGAGATATATATGAAGTCGAGGTCTGACCTTTCTCATGGGTTAGTGCTCTCACTCTTTAAAAGAAGCCTAAAGCTTCCATAACCAGTCTAATAATTCCGTATACCCAGATCTAAAACAGGTCTGAGAAAATTAAGTCTTGATAATATAAAACTATTTCTGACCATAAATAAGCAATATCAAGGTCTGGAGGATATAATACCACACAACATTTTATATTGCTTGCCACATCAATATTGATGGAATCAGTAGTCACCATTTCAAATTCCAAATCTTTCTTCGAAAGCACTGACACACCATCCCTTTTTTTGCATACACAGAGCTGATGGAAAGCATTATAATGTGGTATTCACCACCACCACATTACTCACTGCTGATTCACTAGTACCACATTACCGATAGCTGATTCATCACCACATTACTCACAGCCGATTCTCTACCACCACATTAATCACAGTCAACCAAGACTCAGTAATGCATAAGATATTTGGGCACTGATCAGAAATTAATTCATGCAATACTGGAATCTTATTACGCACAGACCATGCATTAAGTAAAATCACCTTTAATGGCTTGACTGAATTATTGCCTTGCCCTCACACATTACATTCCTAGTAAGATATAATGATGAACAGGAGAACCACAAGGCAACATTGTACATATCAGGTTCCTGTGTCCAGAGTGCAAATATCCAAAAACCAAACAAATTCTGTTGCAGAATTCTGTGATAAAGTACAATCCCAAAACACAAGCATTCACCCTGAAGAAATATGTGTAACACATCAAAAATACTAGGAATGTGCACAGGCAAGAAAAATTCAGTTTCCATTTCTTCCATGTTTTTTTCCCAGTTTTTGGATTTTTTTTTCAGTTAGTTTCACACATTTGTTTTAATGGGAAATTTGTAGTGTGCACTAAATTAATTTAAGGCATAATAACTGATGAATTTATATGAGCTAATTCAATCAGCATGTTAAATCAATTTAACATGCACAAATTTTTAAGGCGCATTAATGAACCGAATGTACGCAACAAATGCACACCCCTAAAAACATCATACTGTGACTCATGAAGGACCTTTTAAGGGACTCACAAAGGGATGTGCCCCTTTGACATGCTCCCTTGCCAACACCCTTTAAGTGGCAACTATATATCAAAACACTGCACAGGAGGATTTGACAACATCAAAGAATGGGTGGAGCCTAATTCCCAAGGTGAATACCAGCTTCCCAACAGATCGGATGCAGGAGAAAATCAGCAATGTTCTCCCAAAATGATGTTAAATTTGGCTGAATAATAAGCAGGAACCAGATAACAGTTCAGAATAAAAATGGTGACTATATATGCAAAAACACTGCATGGCAGCATTTGATGACATTCAAGAATGGATGGAACTCAACTTCTATGCCCAAGCCGGACACTAGCTTCCCAGTAGATCAGCATTTCTCAAGGCAGTTCTGGTGTAACCCCTAGCTAGTCTGGTTTTTAAGATATTCACAATGAACAGGCAGTGCCTACAAAACCTTCTCCTGCAAATTCATTGTGGGTATCCTGCAAAGCAGACTGACTAAGGGATACATCAGGGCTGGCTTGAGAAACACTGCAGTAGATAATGCAGTATAGATACAGCAGTATTTTCACAGAATGCTATTAAAATGAGCAGAATAGGGTGCAGGGGCTGTTACTATACTGCATCATTTACTGAGGTGTTTATCAAGCCGATACTGGTGTACACCCCCTGCCCCCACTCAAAGCCGGTTTCTAAAATAGCTCTGGAGATGTGTCCTTGCCTGATTCCAGATATCCAAAGCATGAATAGGGCTTCCAAAATAATCCTCCTAATATAGCTATACTTTATATGAAAAGGAAGGTCATTGTAGTTCATTGTCATCTACTCTTGGGGACCCAGTGGATAGTTGTCACTACCCCTCTTGGTTTTCTTGGCAAGGTGCAAATGGAAGCAAATTGCCAGGCCTTTTTTTCACATTATTCCATGGTTGTCTCCCATCCAAGTACTAACCAGGCCTGACTTCTTAGCTTCCAAAATAGAGCTCACTCAGGGTGGCATGACCTTAGTAAAGAAGACCATCTTTGACATGAAATGGAGGAGGTGAAAGTATCCCTGGAAGGGGAAGAACCAGAGCTCAAGTACCCCAAAGTTACAGAATCAGTGACCACATGGAAGCGAAGGGTAGTGGTCGTTGGTGACTCTCTTCTGAGGGGTACTGAGGCATCCATCTGCCGACCAGACTTGATGTCCAGAGAGGTATGCTGTCTGCCTGATGCCAAAATCCAAGATGTTACGGAAAGATTGTCGAGACTCATTAAGCCCACTGACTATTACCCAATTTTGCCAATCCATGTCAGAACAAATGATACTGCCAGGTATTCCTCTGAGCGTATCAAAAGTGACTTCATGGCTCTGGGACAGAGAGTGAAGCAGTTAGATGCACAGATGGTGTTCTCTTCAATCCTCCCTGTTGAGGGTAAAGGCCAAGGCAGAGAGGCTCGCATCCTGGAGATGAATGCATGGCTGCGTGGATGGTGTCATCGAGAGCGTTTTGGTTTCCTAGACCATGGGATGCTGTTCCAAGGGTTGCAGAGCAGAGATGGCATCCATCTGTCCAAGAAAGGTCAACGCGTCTTCAGTAGTAGACTGGCTAATCTACTGAAGAGGGCTTTAAACTAGATTCATTGGGGATGGGTGAAAAAAGCCCCCAGGTATGTGAAAGCCCCCAGGTAAGTGATGCATTAAATACCTTTATGGAAATGGGTAACAGGGGTAACATATGGAAAGCAGTGTGTATAAATTCCTGTAGCATGGGGAATAAGATCCCTGATGTTGAAGCTTTGGTGGGAGTGGCCGACTTGGATTTAGTGGCAGTTACAGAAACATGGTTCACAGCAAACCATGACTGGGATGTAACTGTACCTGGCTATACTTTATTTAGAAAGGATAGGGTAGGAAGAAGGGGAGGAGGAGTGGCACTATATGTAAAAATAGTAATATCACGTTCAAAACAACAAATACACATAAAAAATATATCTGCTCTGTTTCCTATGTTCTCTTTTTACGCACAGAACTTTAATAAAATATCGCAGGGTGGTCTCAGCCTAGTACTCGTCCTGTGAATGAAACTTCAACTCAGGAACCACCGTATTATATCACATCAACGACCTCCACTGCGATCATCAGCACATGTGGCTGTGGCTATTATAGAATTGTGGTATCACAGAGACGCCCATTAATATACAATTATCAAAATATAACATATATGGGTGGCTACTCGTTCTTAAAATTCAATGCCACTGTCCACAATGTACAGCATTCTAGTGCTATTGCGATGATCCTGATCCCGACGCTAATCCCCCAGCGCTTGTATTGCGTTTCTCCTATTCGAGTTCTTCAGGGGATCTATGATGGATCAATAATGCTGCCCACGTCTAACACAAATCGTCAATCTGACGGTCCTTCTCATATACATCAAAAAGACGCCGCGGGATCAGGATCATCGCAATAGCACTAGAATGCTGTACATTGTGGACAGTGGCATTGAATTTTAAGAACGAGTAGCCACCCATATATGTTATATTTTGATAATTGTATATTAATGGGCGTCTCTGTGATACCACAATTCTATAAAAAAGGGCTTGTTTACAAAGCTGCGGTAGCGGTTCGTGATCATTATCGAAGCCGCGACCCCATTGATTTCAATGGGGCCGCGGCTCCGATAACGACCGCGACCCGCTACCGCGGCTTTGTAAACAAGCCCCAAAGTATATATGGCAGTAGAAAAACTCTTTAGTCATGCTTGCATTGAGCATCTCTGATAACAGACCACTTCAAAGAATAATACTCTCCTCTCCAGGGCTGGTGCTAGGGTTTCTAGCGCCCCCTGCAACCTATAAATCGGTGCCCCTCCCTCATTATTATTAATGTTGGCTGCACTCTAACCTCCTTTTTCCCAAAACTGCTTTGTGAACTCTTTTCAAGCGATATTAGTATTTCTCCTTCAAATCCAGTGCTGTAAGAAAATTGCAGCAAAAGAGCAAATGCATAAACAAAATAAAAATACTTAGCAGTAAATACGTAGCATCATACAAACAGGATGTGACAGTAAAAAAAAATGAATCTGATTCTGGTGGGTGGCGTGCGGCTAGCAATGGTGCCCCCCTACCGCCCTCATCCTCCTGCCGCGTTTACCCGGCTTACGGGGTAGCACCGGCCCTGCTCCTCTCCCATCACAGACGCTGTATCTCCACCCATACTGTATATAAGTTCATCATGAGATGTAATGATTTAGTTTAAATTGTATCTGATGTATTCTAAGTTCTTTGTTATATGTAAACGGAAAGTTCAGTTTGATGTAAACCGCTTTGATATATTGACTAAGCAGTATAGAAAAACAAATAAATAAATAGTCTTTACAATGCTAAGTATGGACCAGTAGAAATCAGCAGAGGTTCACTATAGCGAAATGCAAAACATGTCCCTGTAAATAATAAGGGGCCCCTCAGAATGAGAGCATGAAACAGTGCAAACAGCTCTAATACATGCCCAAAAGCATCATCATTGGTCTCTACAAATATGCACATTTTTGGAGACCGATGATGGTGATTTTGGGCATGTATTTGTACTGTTTGCACTGTTGAATGCTCTCATGCTGGGGGTCCCTTATTATTTACAGGGATATGTTTTGCATTTTGCTATAGAGAACCTTTGCTGATATTTTCTGCCCCATCACACCGGCACCTGGTGATGCTGCAGTCATCCCTATGGCCAGTTACTGGCCAGGCATTCATGTCCCCCCAGAATTGCAGATGAACACACCAGATCCTCTTGTGCAACCCTCAAACCACACACAACACTCACATACACATGCACATATACACTCTCACTTGCAGTCACAATAAACATCTTCCAAAAATATTCCCTGCACCTATTAACAACAGCTGGTATAACATAAAAGCTTGGCATCCCAGGACTACAAATCTGATCTGCATTTCTCACTCAAACCAGAATCTTTGCCATACACACTCACATACTATCCCTACATCACCAGTCCCAGTTTACAGAACATAGACAATGTAGGGAACCCTCGCTTTGCTCCTTTAGCACAAACAGCAATTGTCAGCAATTGCTCTTCTTAATATGTCTATAGGAGTATTTATCAATGTTTCATTACTGTACAACCTCCCCTCACCTCTGCTTTCTGTTCTTTAAAATTGCATTTTGTGTTCTTCCAGACTGCAGACAAAACAGTTGAAAACATAGTTATCACAACCATTCTTCAATATGGGATGCACTGAAGAGCAGAGCAGAATATTTTCTAAGTCCTGCCCTTATTCCACGTTTCCGCAGGAAAAATGTGGACATCTGTGGGAAAAACTTAAAAAGTACATGGGCCTTTCCTGAATATGCTTTATACGTCTCCATGGCTGACGCCCATTCTTCCCCCTCCCATGCACGTTCTGAGATCCCTGTGCTTCTGCTGTGTACGTACAGAGCTGTGAATGTTTCAGAATACACTCATAGACGTTTTTGCTAGAAAAACATCTATGGCGCACATCCAAAGAGCTTATTCTTGTTCTGGAATGACCTCCATAGTGGGTAAAGAACAGGGCAGCTAGGGTTGAAATCCCACTGCTGTTGTTGTTGACATTGTGTTGAGTACTGGGGATGATGAAGTGCTTTCTTCTCTACACCCTCTGCATGTTTTTCAGCCAAGACAAGCACTTTTCAGATGCCTGCTCCTTCCTGGAGCAGGTCTAAACTTAAACGAGATGCCAGACTTCCCATGACACTTCTGAAATCAGGTGGGGATGTCCTGGTTCCTGTGAATGCCCTAGCCACGCCTCCACCATGCTTCCTTTGAGACGTGGACATCCTCAATCCAGGGACATTCACTGAGCCAGCTTCTAAAATGGCTCTGGAGATATCTTTGTGCTTTGGTTGTCTCTATGTCAATTTCTGGATGTCTTAAGTATGAATAGGACTTCCAAAATGACCCCCTCTATCTCACCACTAATACCACATGTGGGGGTATGTTTATAACAGGATAGATATGTTGAAGTTCCAAGAAGGAGTCTATTTTATAAAGGCAAAAACGTGAAACACCAAAATTCTTATTTCCTAAACTTCTTTAAACAATCATCAAAGATTTATTTGATAACATTGAAGGCATCAAACTGCTGTGCTTTGTGTCCACAACAGTGGCAGAAATTCAAATTATGGGCCCCAAGCAACAATTTTTATAGGGACCGTACAGGAGAATAAGTCCACTTCTGAAAATACAGGACCAGATGCAAGTAGGTCCCCTTCTTTGGGCCCCCCGTACCACAGAGGCCACTTGGGCAGAATTTACTCCACTGGTCCATAATTCAATCCTTGTATCATGTTATAAACCTATATACATTCATTTTTCTGGTTTGTGCTGCACAGCTGGAATTATATAGTTAATTATTTGTCCTTGCTGTTTGATTTATGTAGACAAAACTGTGAAAATATTTGTTGACGTACAGTATCAATGAACTCAAGAGCAGCATTGTCAAGATGTGCTGCTTGTGGCATATTGCATTGGACATCATCACTCTTCTTGTGATCTTAAATTTGCAATCATAGATCAAATCCCTCAGTTCCTGGGGTGATTTAAATTTAAAATTAAATTAAATTTGGGAAGAACATTGGATTCTTAAATTTATTACAGTTTCACCTTATGGACTTAATGCTGAAATGGAATGGACTGCTTTTTACAAACTTAGGGGCCCTTTTACTAAACAATGCAGTTAGCCAGTTAACGTGACCACAGTGAATGCTAATTCACAGGCAGGCCAGCTACTGGCTACCTAAATGCTTGTTAACTGGCAATTGTGTGTAAATGCAGAGAATGGGGGGGTTACAAGTGAAGTGTGGCCACGGAAAGCACATTGGAGCATGATCATTGCCAATGTGTCAATTAGTGCGGTTGTACCTAGAAATACCACTATGGGTATTGTTAGGTGAACTAGGTTAATTGTACTGCATGTTAACATAGATATTCACATCTTAAATGCCAGGAACATGCTGGCCAGGCTCCCAATGGTTAACACAGAAGCTTTATACTTAGCATACATTAAAAGCACGCTTTAAGTGCAAAGCTTATCAGGATTTAGTAATAGGGCCCCTTACAGGTTCATTCCATCCCGGACATATATCCCCTCTGTACATCCGGTTTGACCAGACATACAGAGGGGGTCGCGATTCTGATCCCATGGGGCACGTCTAGACCCAAGGGATCACAATCGTGATCAGTCCTGTACATGCAGGCTGGGACTGTGATTCAGCCCAGCCTGCACGTACACGACAAGCCCAACTAACTCAGTCAGGGCTTTTAAATGGAGCCGCTGCGCCATGGCGTCCGATTGCCATGGCATCGTGGCTCCATTTAAAAGCCGCGATACTGCCAGAATAAACTGTTTATTCCCTGTAGTCCGACTTCGGAGGTGGAATAACTTCCCCGTTCAAGTCGCCAGCCCCGAATGTACAGGGCTGACATTAGAATTGGCCCTGTACGTCTGGGGCCAGCAACCGCCCATTGCCCGCCGTAATGCCGCCTCCTATCCTCCCCTTTCCCGATCCCATTTGGCTTCTCCATACAACCGGTAGGGAAACTAGACACCGATGGGAGGGGGTACGAATAGGGTGCATCCCCACTATTCGTGGCACAGAATTGGGCCCTTAGTGAATTGTAGGTGGCTGATGATTGATATCTTCAAGAGGCAGGGTTCTGCCTCTTTAAAAATGGCATCACCACTCTGATTGAACATATCTTTGAATGACATAATGTTTGATGTCAGTTTACCAAATTCTTATTACAACATCGACGTCGGGATATAGCGCTACAGCATACGAATAGAGCGAAGAGAAGTATTTTATAATCCAATGGACTAGATATAGAAACATAGAAACATGACAGCAGAAAAAGACCATATGGCCTATCTGGTCTGCCCTTCCATATCAACTACAATAGCCCCCTTTTTACCTTTAGAGATCCTCTATGTTTGTCCCATGCTTCTTTGAATTCAGATACCACCACCTCCACTGGGAGACTATTCCATGCATCTACCACTCTTTCCATAAAGAAATATTTCCACATATTATTTCTGAGTCTATTCCCTTTCACTCTCATCCTATGTCCCCTTGTAGCAGAGTTTGTCTTAAATTGATCCTCCTGTGCATTTATGCAATGGAGGTATTTAAATGTCTCTATCATATCACCCCTATCCCGCCATTCCTCTAAAGTATACATGTTAAGATCTTTAAGTCTGTTCTCATATGCTTCATAACAAAGACCACTAATCATTTTAGACTCTCTGCACTGACTCCAACCTGCCTATATCCTTCTGAAGGTGTGGTCTCCAGAATTGCACACATTACTCCAAATGAGGTTGCACCAGAGGCTTGCACAGAGGCATTATCATCTCCTTTTTTCTGATGGCCATTCCTCTCCCTATACACCCAAGCATCCTTCTGGCTTTTGCAGTCGCTCTACCTGTTTATCTACTTTAAGATCGTCAGACACAATTACGCCTAGGTCCGACTCTTCTTTTGTGGACAGAAGTAGCTTACCCCCTACATTGCACAGCTATTTTGGATTTTTGTAGCCTAAATGCATGACTGAATTTTTTAGCATTAAATTTCAGTTGCCATATTCTAGACCATTCTTCAAGTTTAGCTCCTTCCTGTGTGTCTACTTATTGCAGATTTTGGTATCATCTGCAAAGAAGCAAACCTTATCTGACAGCCCTTCTGCAATATCACTAACAAAGATGTTAAACAGAATCGGACCAAGGACAGATCCCTGCGGCACACTACTGGTAACTTCCTTCTCCTCAGAGTGAGCTACATTTACCTGTATCCTTTGTCACCTCCCACTCGACCAATTTTTAACCCAATCAGTAACTTTAGGGTCCATCACTAGGGTGCTCAGTTTGTTTATAAGTCACCTATGCAGAATGGTGTCAAAGGCTTTATTGAAATCCAAATACACCACATCTAGGGTTGTCCCTCGGTCCAACTCCCTGGTCATCCAGTCAAAGAAATCTATCAGATTTGTCAGACAAGACCTGCCTCTGGTGAATCCATGCTGCCTTGGATCCTGCAATCCATTGAACTTCAGAAACCTCACTATTCTCTCCTTTAGTAGCCTTTCCAATAATTGACTAACCACAGTGGTTAGGCTAACCGGTCTGTAGTTCTCAATGTCATCCTTACGTCTGCTTTTGTGTAAAGGGATCACATGTGCCTTTCTCCAGTCCTCTGGCACCACTCCCTACTCCAAAGAGGCATAAGTCATAAGAGTATCTCCCAGAAATGTGAAGAGCTGCCGAAACTGCACCTGATCTACAAAAAAACCCTCAAGACTCACCTCTTCATCGAATTCTTTGGATCCAGTGATATAGGTTAACCCTCCTCCACTACCATATGCCTTCACCACTTCTCTTACATTGTTCACAGAAGTTAAGTCTCCACCCCAAACCCTAACAATTAGATGATAGCACCAAGCTGAACCCCAAGTAATAATCTCCCAACTCTGTTCTATGTTATGTATCTGTTCTGCTCTATATAAACAAGTTTTTTGTAAAGCCGTTCCTTAGCAGTTAATGTTCCATGTAAGCTGCTTTGACTGAAAGAGAAAGTGGTATATAAACCTTGTTAAAAGAAATAAAAGAAATAAATATTATCAGTGAGTTCATTTTCATACTGCAATGAGTATGTTGTGTCTGTAAGTGTTAAGCAATAATATATTCTAAAAATATTATTGATCATGCTTAAAGAAAAAAGAAAATGAGGGCTGGCTAGGAAGGCAAATGATGTCAATAAGGCAATATTCCATAGAACCTAATAATGGGCATGATATGCCGATTTGATGCCTCCAGTGTTTTTATGCAAATCTTTGATGAATGTTTCACGGTGCGCCTGAAAGAGCGAATAATGGACTTCCTCAAAACCAGCAGGTTGTATGATCTGAGGCAACATCGTATTACTAAAGGACAATTTTGCCAAACAAATCTGATTGAGTTCTTTGACTGGGAGACCAGAGAACTAGATCAAGGGAATGTGATGGATGTGATCTACCTAGATTTCAGCAAAGCCTTTGATACTGTTCCTCATAGGAGGCTTATCATAAACTCAACAGCTTGGGAGAAGGTCCCAAGGTGGTGAACTGGATCAGAAATTGGTTGACTGACAGACAACAGAAGGTGATGGTAAACGGAACTCACTCTGATGAAAGGAAGGTAATTAGCAGGGTGCCCCAGGATTTGGTCCTGGGACCAGTACTGTTCAATGTATTTGTGAGTGATATTGCTGAAGGAATGAATGGAAAAGTCTGTCTTTTTGCAGATGACACAAAAACTTGCAACAGAGTGGACTCCCCTGAGGGAGAGGATAACATGAGGGAAGATCTACAAAAGCTGGAAGAATGGTCTAATGTTTGGCAGTTAAGATTTAATGTGAAGAAGTTCACGGTCATGGACTTGGGAAGCAGAAATCCAAGGGAATTGTATGCGATAGGAGGCGAGAGGTTAGTGTTCATAGACTAGGAGAAAGACTTCAGAGTGATTGTTTCTGAGGATCTCAAGGTGGCAAAACAATGTGGCAATGTGGTGGCAAAAGCCAAAAGGATGTTGGGTTGCATACAAAGAGGAATTACTAATGCCACTGTACAAATCACTGGTGAGGGATCACTTGGAATATTGTGTTCAGTTTTGGAGCCCATATCTTGCAAGGGACATACAAAGGCTGGAAATAGTTCAGAGGAAGGCGACGAAAATGGTTTGGAGCCTGGTATCAGAAGACTTATGCGAAGAGATTTGAAGACCTAAATATGTACACTCTGGAGGAGAGGAGGGACAGGGGAGATATGATTCAGACCTTTAAATGCTTAAAGAATATTAATGAACAAACAAACCTCTTCCAAAGATGGGGGAGCTGTAAAACTAGAGGGCATAACATGAAGCTGCAAGGGGGTAAACTGAAAGGCAATGTCAGGAAGTACTTTTCCACTGAAAGGATGGTGGATGCTTGGAATGCCCTCCCAAAGGAAGTGGTGGGGGAAAATACAGTGACAGAATTCAAAATGGCATGGGTCAGACACAGTGGATCCCTTTATAGCAACAGGATAAAATCAAAATAAACATAATTGTCTCTTATATCTCAGCAAATAGTGGTGACCTACACAGAGCGGTGGGTGCACCTCTAAACAAAGGCATGGGGAGGAGTGACCTGCATGGAACGGCAGGTGCACCTACTCTTGCTGCCTTGCTGGGCAGACTAGATGGACCATATATGATGGTCTTTCTCTGCCATCATATACTATGTTACTATAAGAGACCTTTATGCATGTAAATCAGGCTTTCCATTCAGAACAACCATTAAAAATGTACTCCCAGGGAGCTGTTATCGGGCAGCTGAGGAGTGGAGGAAGCAGGCTGTTCTTCTGGTGGCCCTGACATCATTGGAAGCCTATTTAAAACCAGTTGCAGTCTGTGGAGTCAATGGGAGGTGTAACCGGGCAGCCAAGAAAGAGGGGAGGAAAGAGATTGTTCTTCGGGCAGCCCTGACATTATCGGGGGCCTGCTTAGTTAAATCCATCTGGGTGTGAGGCACTAGCCATAGGCACATTGCTGCAGATGTGATCTAAGGGGCATGATACAAGGGGCTCTCCTGCCCCTTAGTTGCCCCTTGGAGCACTGCATGATTGGTTTTACATCTACTGATTGATGAGCACCACACATGGATAAGTGAAAGAAGAAGTTGGTATCTGAAGAGGTTTTTACTAGGCCAATCGACAGGCATCTAAAGGCTAAGGTGGGAGACAATTTTCCTGCAGACTCTGACCTTTTGTCTTTACAATCCCTGGGGGCATCCCTGAGTTCTCTGGATCGTACCCCGCCTCCTCCCCGATCTACTTTGTCTACACCCACCCTAGCCGTTGCTGGTGAGCCTTAACAGCAAAGTACTCCCTCTAAAGAGAGTGCAACTTTGAAACCGGTATCCTGGTCCCCAGCCCCGTTTGAGGCTAGGGAAGTGTCTGAATCCTGGATATCTCAGGCTGACATATGGAGGCTGGTCAACCAGACGGAGCAGACCTTGGCCACCACTGTCTCCCAGCTTTGTGTTTTCTCACAGGAGACAGTAACAAAGCTGGGCAAGGTTGAGGAGAGGGTTGAGTTGTTGGCAAATCATGTTCTTAATTGTGAAAATCAATATTCCCCTCTGCAGGCAACTAGTGTCTCTAATTTTAAGGATAGCCTTGCTGTGCATCATGAATTGCAAAAAATATTCACTTTTTGAATTTTCCTGTTTGTTCATTTGTTTTCACCTGAGATCCTATTGTGAAAGTATCTTAGAGAGATCCTAGCTTTGTCTGGGGCTGACTCAATGGTATTTTCTAAGTTATTTTACCTATCTGGCAGAAGAATGTCTCGTGAGATCTCTGAGGGTTTTGATCTATTGCAACCTCAATCTGATTTTAATTTGTCACAATTTTTGGAGGACTCACAGGACACCATTGCCTCCAGAGCAACTGTAGTAGTTACCTTTGTTTCTGAACAAGATAAGGGGGTATGTTTACTAAACTGCGATAATCGTACATAACCCGCGTTATGTAACATTAACGATCGTAAGCGCAGCATGTTATGTTGCGCTTACGATCGTTAATGTTACATAACGCGCGTTATGATGCGCTAACGATCGTAATGCCCCACGGCGCGGTAAAACACCGCAGAAGGTGGAGAGAGGGCGGAGAGAAGGGGTCAGTGGGCAGAGAGTGGGCAGGGAGAGGCTCCCTTCACACTAACGCGCTGATCTGAAGAGCTGAATTCCAATGCGAATGAAAACCTGCCGTTAAATGCACATTACAGGGGAGAGAGACCATTTCAGCGTCAGCAATGTACAGCCCAGGCAGGGAAACCAAAACAAAGTGATAAGTGTGATACATGTGCACAGAACAAAAGGGCACAGAAACACTGAAAATGACCCCAACAAACTGGAAGAAAAACATAACCAAGCTGGCCAATAGTGGTATCAATGAGAAACATCAACCCCTCCCCCCCCCCCCGAGTAAGCTCCATAGAAAAGATATAAATCGTGGAAGGGTCTATACTCTGTCCCCATACAAGGTGAAGGAGCCCACAGTGAAATAGCGCTGCTCAGGGTTTCCCCCACAATTGGACAGAGTTCCTATGGCATGCACATGTCCCGCAAAATCAGGGCGGGCATGTCAGAACGGCAACTGGACAGATGCCGGAGAAGGGGATACAGAGGGCCGCAGGCGGCACATGCTGTGGTGCAGCTGGGCCACAGTGCGGACTAGGGTGATGCCTAGGTGGCCCATACGAATGCTGAAACAGCAGAGCAGCCAGACAGCAACTGCTGAAGGCCCAACATGGGCACGAGTGTGTTTCCCAAAGTGTCACGGGGATAGTACCCAACAGCTACCCCCAAGGGCACAGAACATTGGCAGGCGGGGCTGGGGGGGAGCATGGACGTCTATGCAGGCACCCCTACCCCAGAACCCGCACCATAGGCAGCCGCCTACCTGCACACTGGATGGCCTGAGACTGCGCACCACCAGCAGAAGGGCATGTCAGCATGGTGGCTGAGGGATACTGGTGGTGGAGGGGGCAGTGGCAGCTGCCCAGAGCAGACCGTGGCCTAGCCCTGTGTAGGTGGGTGCTGTGTACTGCAACAGACGGGCCCTGTCTGATGAACAGTCATGGTATCACCAAGGAATGTAGTGACTCTGTGGCAACAAGGTGGTGCAGTGCACAAAACCAGTGTATTCAGAAGCAGAGGGTCATAGGTTCAAGTCCCAGCTGTGGTTCCTGCCAACCCAGTCCCCATATTTTACCCACTACTACAACGTGCTAATACAGATGACACCTTTATTGCAGATGACGTAAACATGCCCAAGACACCCACATTTTACCCTACAGAGCACGGACACCATATATATGCAACTTACCTAGAGCAGAGTCTCCCAAATGCAGTCCTGGAGGGCCAAACACCATTTTGGTTCCATGCTGCCTCTGATAAAGATGCCTGTGCTGCATTTCTATGCGCCACCCCCATGGTATGCAGATGTATCTCATGCATATTCATGAGGGACAGCATGAAAACCCGAACAGTGTTTGGCACCGCAGGACTGGAGTTGGGAACCTCTGCCGTAAAGCAGCAGCCAAGAGGGGCAGACACACCCGCACCCACAGGCCCCATTATCCAAAGCCTCCTGGAGAGGCAGGACTTTGGGCTCTGCATGCATCTCCCAATACTAGCACTTGCATACCTTAGTAATGCCACCCTAAACCTGGGAATATGGTACACATCTTTAAAGGGGTTGCTATGATTACTGGCAGATAGCAATTCCTAAGTTACGTACAATATTCTGAGTGAGCTGCATCATAGCAACCTTTCTGATGTCTGTAGAGTGTGCTACAGGTCTTGTGTCTGACAGTGTTTACCAACCTGGGGAGTGACTCCTACAGTATTGCGTACCATAGCCATGCCTTCCCTGTGCCCAGGACTGGTGTGGTGGCCTGGGCTGCCCAACACCTCTATAGTTGCACAATGCTGGCATAGGTGTGGGGAGTGTGTGTCTGTCTATCCAGTGTGTGGTGGCTGCCAACACCCTCCACAGCCCACACTGCTAGCTCTGTTGCCAGTATTGGCCTGCCAATGTGCATAATGAGGAGCAAGGTACTGTGGGAAAAGCCTGGTTAGGGTGGCCTGGCCTGGCCGCATCTGCACAGGGCATAGGGCAATGGCTCGTACATTGTAGTGCCCGGTACCACCTGCACGGACAGGGTGGCCATAGCATGTCCTGCTGGGCGGTCACTCTCACCCTGACTTAGCAGTGACCATGGCATGGCTAGGTTCCGCCCATAGTGCTGTATAACATTTCTCTCATGTGATATATATGGGTTTTCCTTTGGGGTCCCATCACTGACTTATCTGCTTGGTGTGTATGCTGACATCCCTGTTCTGGGTGCATGCAGCTCCTCCAGGACCATGCACTATGGACTAGCTGGCGGACTGTCTGCAGCTAGTATGTGTCTTGCTGGAACACCTTGCAGGGTGCAGCGGCTGGAGGCTTGGTGCTGGAGAATGTCAGATAATGGTGGGGGGCAGCTGAGCATTTCCAGGCCTGCCATCTGTCTGCTATTGCGTTACAGATGTGTACTGCTCTGTCTGTTCCCCAGCAGGACTGGGGTTACTGGTCCCCTCTACTGCTACCATTGCAGAGAGGTAGACTGTGGATCTATTGGTGGGTGAGTCTAACGGAACTACCTATCACACACTGATGGGGACCTGCAGCATGGCGTATTTCAGCCATGAAAGGGGCTGTGGACCTGGTGCTGGGCGCCCCACCTCAACTTCAGGGTGGGCACAGTACCCGCACAATGTGACTGTCTGTGGCTACTCTGTGGCAGTACTACACACAGTCTGTTCCCTCTACCTGGCCGAGGTGCTGTGGGGGTGCATACCCAATCTTGTGCCCATCTCTCGACTGCTGATTTGCATGTGCAGTGCATCATGGGTACGGGTGGGTTAACCCTATCCTGGTAACCACAGCAGACAGTTTGTGTGGTGACATACAGTCCTGCAGCCAGCCAGGGCTTTGTTCACAGCCTTATAAGGTGTCCTATAGGGGAAATTATAGGGTGCCTTGGCGGACAGTAAACTTTATAATGTGCCCTATGGAGTGCGTTATGGGGTGCCTTATGCAGCACCTTAGGTTATGCCACCGTGAGGGTGTGTTTGCTGGCAGCACAAATTAAAATACATGTCAAATGCCTCAACAATCACTATTTAAATGTAAAGGGTGTTGCCTCAGCCAGCCTTATGCATTAGGCCCACTGGAGAATCAAACCCATGACCTTTGTACCATCAGTCAGTGTTGTAACCATTGTGCTACAGCTCTGTTGCTGTGATTGTATGCCTGCGCGCCTTCTTAAGATTAACACGCGGTAACATGCCCCGTAGCGCTCGTTCATTTATGGCGCCTTGTAGCACGCGTTCTCGGCAACGATGTACCGCCCATGTCCTTATTTGTGGTTTCTGTCTCTATCGCGGCTCCTAACGCGAATCGCACTAACGCAGTTTAGTAAACATACCGCAAGGTCTCAATGTTTAAAAGTTACTTTAAGAATAAAACTACAATATATTGTGGGGCGAGGATTCAGTTATTTCCAGATGTCTCCAGGGCCACGCAGCTTCAGAGAATGGCCTTTTTAACCTTTAAATTGAGGGTATTGACCCTTTGGGCTATATTTTTTGTATGTTATCCCTGCAAGTGTTAATTGCACTGCAGGGTTCCAGGTTTGTCTTTACAGACTCCCTACAATTGGAGGCCTTTTAGCAGATAGAGAGAAACATGAGGTTCTTGGGTGAGGTAATGGTGGGAAATGTATTAGTGGCTGCGACGTTCGAGCTTAACTTTATTTTTCTTTTATTCCTGTTGCATACTTTGTGTTTCTGTTCCTCCTCGTGATGTGGGCTTATTGACGTGAGATGTTTCCTATGGCAGGATAATCTCAATATTTTGTCCTTTATGATCATTCTAGTCTAGTTTCCTGATACTTGCATTGTGAGTATTGTTTTTGCAAACTAATTTAAAAAAATGTCTCCCAAAATGTGAACTTTGTAGATTTAAAGGGACAAAGTTACTTTTTGTTCTTTGACATAGTATATATTATAGTCCTTCAGTGTGTGCTGCATTCACATTTTCTTTAGACTATGGGACTTGCATGCTAATGGTTTTCTGCCATTTTGTGCACATGAGAAAACGTCTTAAGACAGGTTTGTTTAGAAGAATGATGTGGAATAAGTTCAGCATCATTTACATTGAGTAAAAAGAGAATGTTTAATTTGAAATGTTACAATTAACTAGTTACTTGAAGCTGAAAACCTGACTCAAAATATGAGCCTCTAAATTAGTGTCATGCTACAATACATATCCATGATTTAAAGGGGAAAGCTAGAATTTAATTTGTACCAGGCTTCTCAAGAGATGAAAGACTTTTGTGGGTTCACTGGATGCCCAAATTTTCTACTTAATGACTAGCAGATGAGTAACAAGAAAACAAAAGGAATTGATTTTCAACATCAGAAAGTTTTTCAGGAAGGGAAAGTAGCAGGAAGTTTATCTGCCATTTTAAAGTTGTCTATTCAACTATGTAATTACACAAGATATACGTTCAGATTGTTTAACATTTTAGACACAAAATATTGAAGAATTTAGCTTTGATCGCTATCTCTGTGTATAGAAAGTTCATTTTGCTGCATGGAGCTGGTGATATTGTGAGATCACATGCGGGATAGTGGTACATACTAATCAAATCTAATCATATGCTATGAAAAAAAATATAAATATATATATTTATAAGGAGAAAAGAATTTCTGTGCATGAGCCAGTCACAATTTAATTTGATTGTAGAAGCTTGTATCTACCATCATAGATCCAGAAAAATCTCCTTGTTTATATATTATAAACTTTAATTCTAGAAAATATAATTCCCTTTTTTGATAGTTTTTCAATATATTTAATTCTTAATTCTGAAAATAATGATAATTTTCACACTGATAAAAGTATTTTATTACAATAACTGAGTTTGTCCATGGCAAAATACAGTTCCACAGGCAAATGGAGAATTTTAATTAAAATATAATGAGAAATGCATTTACAAAATGCAAGTATTCTTGAAGGTCCAGCAACTCCAGTACCCTTGAATATTTCTTCTCCAGTTGTACCCAAGTGTGAAGTCTTACATTTAAATTATGTCCCAAATGGACCTCTTTATCTTGTAGTTTTAAAAAAATTGTCTTTTTGTTGTGGGGGTAGGATATGTCACTAGCCACACTCTATTGGGTTCTCTGTTCCCCCTCTATTGTGTTATTTTAGAAACATATTGGAGCTCTTTAACTAAATGCTGCTAAGGTTTCACACTTAATGAGCATGACCAAAGCAAGTTAAGTGCAGAGCCTTCATGTTAGCTATCAGGGCCGTGACCACTGTTCCCTCTAAGCTGTGCGCGTGTGCACGCGCACACACCTCGCCGAGCGAGCGCACATACTTTACAACAGAGCGCACAAAAATTATGGCTCTGATTCTGATAGAAAACAACACAGACATCTTAAAATTTAAAAGTTATGATTGTAATTACTAGAAATTTCCCGCTTCATTTAGGAATCGTCTATTTTCATTTAATTTGATTAAAATCAATGTGGTGTCAAATTTTAAAGTATATAACTCCGAGTGTTGTTATGTGGCGCACAAAAATTTAAACTTCCTTCAAAAGCTGCACACAGCTGATATTTTATGCGCATACAGCCTACAGAAAATTAGAGGAAACATTGGCCGTGACTGGTATGTTGCAGGCAGCTAATGCGTGAATGGGTACCATAATGAGTGGTGAAGTTATGTGGGTACACCTAACAGCAGCCACAGAAGTGCCATTGGGTGAACCTACGCCAACTGCCACGTTAATTTCACTCACACACTGTGTTTGCTATGCCCATGCTCTGTCTCTAACCCATCCACTGTCAACATTAGCATGCGAGTGCCAGTTAATGTGCATTATGGCAGGCTGTAGTTGGCATGTCTGCGCATTATAGTTCACCACTGAGAATGTGGTAAGTGCATCTGTGCCAACGGCAACAATCATGGTTAGTGTGCACCAATGACATTTGCACTAACTATGATATACCGTCTGTACTCGCACTCTGCCCCTAACCAGCCCAGACATGCACTATCCTATGCTAAGTGGTTAGCATGGCACTTTTACCATGCTGCCCCATGCTAATGGCCAGCGCAGCATGATTAGTGTATGGTAAACCCTGCACTAACCATTGGTACGTACTCTTTAGTAAACATGTCCCTAAATGCAGATGTATCTCATTCATTTTATTTGTGGATATCCTGAAAACCTGGCTGGCTTGTGGCACTCAAGCACCAGAGCTGCCTTCCACTGCCAGAGTATATACTTATCTGTTCCATACTTTTCCTCATGTCTGTCTCCCCCTGATATCAAAAAAAGTGAAAAGTATAAAATCAAGGGAGAGGGGGCAGTCATGTTAGTGACTACCTTGCAATTCCTCATCCAAGTTACCTGACTTAGGAGGTTATTTTAGAAGGCGTGCACAACATTTACATTTGTGAGCAGCAGCGATCATCACACGGTGTGGTTTGAGATAAAAGCCAAGGTGCAGTCCAATCATAGCAAGCTCAAATTCCTAAACTTCAAAAACACTGACTTCAGTAAAATGGCCGAGTACCTAAAGGAGGAGTTGGCAGGGTAGAAAGGGGATAAGGGAAGTGGAATTGCAATGGGCTAAACTAAAGGTGTCAATAAAAGGGGCAACAGGAAAGTAAATAAAAACAAGAAGAGAAGGAAGCCTATTTGGTTCTCCAAAGAAGTGGCTGCTCAAATAAAGGCAAAAAAACACAGCTTTCGCAAAAGTCAAAAGCTTGCAAACAGAGGAACACAGAAAGGACTACAGGATAAAACTAAAAGAGACAGAAAAGAGAAATAAGGAAAGCAAAATCAAAGGCAGAGGAAAAGATGGCCAAAGATGTGAAGTGTGGCAACAAAACTTTCTTTAGGTATATTCGGGAGAGGAGGAAAATCAGAGGTGGGATTGCAGGACTCAAAAGTGCTGGGAACGGACTCATGGAAAGTGACATTGAAAAAGCGAAATTGCTAAACAAACACGTCTGCTCTGTTTTTACTAAAGAAAATCCTGGAGAAGGACCACCTGTGACTCCCAAATATAAAAATGAGAATGAAGTAGATACCGCGCCATTCACAGAAGATGATGTGGTAGAACAACTTGCAAAACTGAAAGTGGGCAAGGCCATGGGACCAGATGGGATACATCCCAGGATACTGAAAGAGCTCAGAGAGGTTCTTGCAAGGCTGTTAAAGGATGTTTTCAACACATCCTTGGAAACAGGTGACGTTCCTCAGGACTAGAGAATGGCTGATGTGGTACCTCTACACAAAAGTGGTGACAGAGAAGAAGTGTCAAACTACAGGCCCGTGAGCCTTACCTCGGTGGTGGGAAAAGTAATGGAGGTGCTCCTGAAAGAGCAAATAGTGGACTTTCTCAAAACCAACAGGTTGCAAGATCTGAGGCAACATGGTTTTACCGAAGGACGATCTTGCCAAACAAATCTGATTGAGTTCTTTGACTGGGTGACCAGAGAACTAGATCAGGGGCATGTGATGGATGTCATCTACCTGGACTTCAGCAAAGCCTTTGATACTGTCCCTCATAGGAGGCTTATCAATAAACTCAGTAGTTTGGGGATGGGTCCCAAGGTGGTAAACTGGATCAGAAATTGGTTGACCGACAGACGACAGAAGGTGATGGTAAATGGAGCTCACTTGGATGAAAGGAAGGCGATTAGCGGGGTGCCCCAGGGTTCGGTCCTGGGCCCGGCACTGTTCAATGTATTTGTGAGATCGCTGAAAGACTGAATGGAAAGGTCTGTCCTTTTGCAGATGACACAAAAATTTGCAATAGAGTGGACTCCCCCGAGGGAGTGGTTAACATGAGGAAAGATCTACAAAAGCTGGAAGAATGGTCTAATGCTTGGCAATTAAGATTTAATGTGACGAGGTGCAGTGTCATGCACTTGGGTAGCAGAAATCCAAGGGAAAGGTACGCGATAGGTGGTGAGAGGTTGGTGTGCACGGATAAGGAGAAAGACCTTGGTGTGATTATTTCTGTAGATCTCAAGGTGGCAAAACAGTGCAACAAGGCGGTGGCAAAGCCAGGAGGATATTGGGCTGCATACAAAGAGGAATTACCAGCAGAAAGGAAGAGGTATAAGTATAAGTCACTGGTGAGGCCTCACTTGGAATACTGTGTTCAGTTTTGGAGACCATATCTTGCAAAGGATGTAAAAAGAATGGAAACTGTTCAGAGGAAGGTGACCAAAATGATTTGGAGCCTGCGTCAGAAGCCTTATGAGAAGAGACTTGAAGATCTAAATATGTACACTTTAGAGGAGAGGAGGGATAGGGGAGATATGTCACACCCCATTTTGACTATGCGAACATTATACTCCACGGCCTCCCCAAGAATACCCTAAACCCACTACAATTAGCTATGAATGCTGCTGCCCGCATCCTATGTGGAGCATCAAGGAAAGACCACATAACCCCCATCTTGAGGGACCTACACTGGCTTCCATTTTGTTGCAGGTTCTCATATAAAGTGCTCCTCATTACATTTAAGTCCATTAATAAAATATCTCCCTCCTCAATCTCAGCGCTTCTCTCTCACACCCCCAACAATAGATCCAGGAGATCATTAGCCACCAATACCCTGATTATCCCGAGGCAAACCATAAAATGTGCACAATCAACAAACAATAGAGCATTTGCGTACTACGCCCCCAAATGCTGGAACAACCTCCCTCCAAGCATCAGATCGATCAGAGACCTCATGCAATTCCGAAAAGCCCTTAAGCACCCTCTGTTCCTTAAGCACTTCTCACAACCCAACAACGCCACCCCTCCTCCCCCTCCACAACCCAATCCTTTACTATGACTTACTAATAACCGGGTAAGGCGGACCAGGTGCCCTGTCCCCGCCCCCACCCCAGCCCCATTACCGCCCCCACCCCCACCCCCACCCCCACCCCACCCCCACTCCACCTTACAAATAACCACAACACACTCATTGGGAATCAAACTGGTCGCAGCTTTATTAACCGTACAACATTTTCCTTAAACCACAACCAACAGCAAACATTCATTAATTGAATACGGCCGCGGAACGAATCCTCACCAGCCGCGTGAGTAGCAAAGTGAGTTCCGCCCGCTTCCGCCGTGAACCGGCCACAGGCCATTCCGTCGCCCCTCTTCCGGCTTCGCCCTATTATTAGCAAAAGCCCCGAGGGTTTCACCGGGCCGGGGGTACCCCACCCCCGCCCTGCATCTTGCCACCGGCTCCGGACCCCGGACACCTCCGGGATCCCGCCACAGGCTCAGGGACCACCGACCCTGAGCCACCCCCCACGGCAAGCTGCGACCAGTCCCCCTTCCCAGCCCCACATATTCCAAAGCCTCTTGCTAGCCATATAGGAACAAGGGGATGCACACACCCCAGCCCAGGCCATACACCGGCACCCTCGGGAGGCAAGATAGAACTTACGGTTCCGGCGGCGGGACAATCCCTCACCAGCCATATGGGCAGCAAGGTGAGTTCCTTCCCGCCTCCACCGAGGACCGTTCCCCGGCAATTCCCATCCCCCTCATCCGGCTTCGCCATATTACTAGCAAAAGCCGAGGGCTTCACCGGGTAGGGGGTACCCTCACCCCCCGCCCTGCATATTGCCAGCCTCCGGACCCCGGACACCTCCGGGATCCTACACACACCCCCACCCAGCCAGACACCGGCCCACTCCGCCTCCAACCAGGAGGCCAGATTAGCCATCAACCCTGCGGACACATTCCACGGCCACCCGCCGAAGAATGTGTAAGCAATCTGCGAGACCACCCCTGGGGACCCAGCAGCAGGCCTTGGAAATATGTCTGACCCCAAAACCACACCTTCACCACTCTGCAACTTACCCGTCCTGGCCCCAGCGCCAGCAACCCAGGCACACCCGACTCGCCGCCCTGGCGCCGAAGCCAAGGTAACTACGGCCCCCTCTGGAAGCAAAGGCAGCAACGGCCCCCTCCGGAGACCGCGCATGCCCAGCCATAAGACGGGCACCTCCGAGGTGTGCAACCCCCAGCTGCACAGGAATGGACGAGCTGAGGCATCCAGCAGCAACCTGTAGTCCAGCCGACATCTAAAAGAAAGGAACAGTTAGCACCCGATAAACCCCCCCCCCACCCCCGAACAGCTCACAACCCCTGACAGGTAGCCGACTGCCAGTAGCCCCTCCACCGACTCTCCCGCTCAGCACAGTCCAACAAAGGAGCCCGAAAAGAAGGCGAGACAAGACCAAGCCGCACCCATCCACCCTCCCAGTAGCGGAAGCGTGCCCACCGCCCCGCCCCCACACCCTCCCCGTCGCCGCCGACACTGTACTCCATGGCAGGTCCACAAGGCAGGTACACATAGCAGCAGGCTACCCGTGCTCCGGGACCTGCAATCCCATGCCTGCTGCCCCTGGAGCCAAATTCCAACCAGCTCGCACCTGGGCACCAGCGCCTACCCAATCGGTCGGGCCACCGATGCAACGCCACCAGGCCGGGGAACTTCCCAAGCCCAGTCATATTATCGATGATACCCGCCACCCAGGACCCCAGGACCCCGCGCACCCAGGGCTTCACAATACCAACCAAAGTGCCGCCACGTCAGTCCGGAAAGAGACCGGGGAATTGCCGACCGCCGGCCGAAGTCCCACCGCTCCCTCCAAACACGCCCCCCGCCATGACCGATGTACCACCCCCTGGTCCCGAACCTCCCATCGCAGCTACCAGGCCCCACCCACCTACGACTGGGAAGCTTCGAACTAAAGGCAGATGAGGCGACCAGCAGGTGGGAGTCCCCGTACTCCAGCTCCCGCGCCCGCCCTTCTCTTCCGCCCGTAGCACCGGACCTCTTCCTACCCCCCGGCAGACTAACACGCCCACCTACTGCCACCTCCGGGTCCCCTTCCATAACTGCCGCGGCGCCCCCAGAAAAGCAAAGCCAGCGAGGGCCCCACCCAACATGCTCGGGAAGCCACAGCCGCCCGCCACTCGAACCCCCACTCCACACCCCTTAACAATGAAGAAGCCCCGCAAGACTCAGAAGACGAGGATCCCGACCCGCGGCTCAAACCACAGTAGTGTGGCCGCTGCGTGCAGCCGCTCCTGCTTTCCTCACCGCCCACCCCGTGTTCCCCCCCCACCCGGTGACTCACCTGCCACAGCAGCCTGGGCACCCACGCCCACCGTCCAGCCCGCCGTCCGACAGCAACCCGTCCTCCGGATCCCCGTCGACTTCAGAGCCGCTCACTCCCTGCACCATCCGCCTCGACAGCAATCCTTCGGTCCGCATCTGCAAAGACAAAGCAGAACACACCACGGGGAAGCAGCAAAAACCCGCATGACTCCTGCCCCCATCCCTGATCCCCGGGCGGCCAGCTCAACGCCCCCAGAGGACTCGGCTAGCCCCACGGACCAGTTAAACCGTGCCCTCCCGACTGGCCATTCCCCTGCCACCATACCCTGCCCCCCCCCTGGTAAGCGGTGTGTTCAAGAGGGCTGGGTTGAGAACCCCCGCTTGAAATTACCAATGTATCTATAAACAGAATCAACACCATAATGTTTCGTGCGCTCTGTTGTAAAGCATGTGCGCTCGCTCTGCGAAACGTGCGCGCGCCCAGCAAGCAGCTACCCAGATGGAAGAGTGCAAGCAGCCAGCCGCAAGCCCCCCTCCCCTCCCTCCAGTCTCTCGAAGTCCGGGGTTGCACAACCTCTGGCAGGGTAGACGCCAAAGTCGGAAGCGCCTCCTGGAAGTCCTCCCGCTGCGCCATGGGTACCTCCGCCGCAGTCCGACCTGAGCCGCTCAATGTCGTCCTCCCCCGGCTCTGGTCGGTACCTGTGGAGACCGGAAACAAGGAAGGGGAACCCGACAAGCCCCCAGGGCAGTTTTGGCAGCCCAGCTACCTCTGGGCTTTCTAGGCAATGTATCAGTGGAAGTACATTACCAGGCCTTTTCTTCTGAGGCAATGGAGGGTAAAGTGACTTGCCCAAGGTCACAAGGAGTGCCAGAGGGAATTGAACCCTTGATCTTCTGAGCATGAGGCAGTTGTTCTAACCACTAGGCTACGCCTCCACTCCCCCCCCCAGGAACCATAGGCCAACCCCATGGGCCTCCCCCAGACCACCCATCCTGACCCGCAGGCAAGCAGTAGTACCAGCCGGCCCCCGATGGACGCCGCACCCCGAACCCCGCTGGGTACTGGCCCCCCGACCGCAGAAGCCATCTCCCGACCCCGGCCAGCCCTGCTCCTCCGAAGTCTACCGGAAGTATCCGGGAGAGATGTTTCCCCACCCCTGCTCGGGACACTGCGTCCAGCCCCTGCCTTCCCCCTGGCCTGCCCCCTTGAACCCCTAGGAGCCCGCCCCGGGGCCCGTCTACCACCCTCGTGCCCTTACCCCTCTTCCCCCTGCCCCCTTGCCCTGCCAGGAGGTCAACCCCCCCACAGGAAAAGAAACTATCCCCTGAGCCCTGGACTGTTTAGGATCGTTGGAGCAAATCCCTCCCGTAGGCGCATGATGTAATCTAGCTGGGCGTCCACTGACCGTATGTTGGTACAATGGCTATAGGCTAAAGACAGCCCACCACTCACCCTCGGGAGCCACTGTGGTCCTCACCACATATGTCTGGCGTATACGCCCTCCAACGGCCGAAGATATTTCGAATGGCTCAATACCGCCCCCCCCCGATCCGACAAGCAAGTATTCACAATTGCCCTTTAGGTAATAACTTATTGATAACCCCTCTTTCGAGCATAAACTTTCTGAATAAAATGTGTTTCCAATAATGCAATAGGCTGCTGGATACGAAACCGGGCCAATCCCCTCCTGTGCACCCGAATCACCCGGTACCGTTCACTGCGCCCTCGGGACCCCAAAAGCCTCTCGCGTCCTCCCAAAACGAGTGGGAACCACCGCGGGACTGCAACGGGCAGCCGCGGCGCTTACAACGCCCCCTATCCCGCAACAAAGTCCCGCCCAACTGCGGCCGTAGGCACACGCAACGACAGGCGAAATATCCCAATTCCCGAAAGGCCCTAGAACAAATCTAAACAACAACAAAAAAAAAAATTATACACAAACACGGAAGCCCACATTAACAGAGTACCGAGGGTCTCAAACTAAGCGACAGGATCTATAAACTAAACTTAAGGCCCCATATACAAGCCATCCCAAATAAGAAAATAAAAGATACAAAGCACATTATCTACCCTGAAGAAAGATCTCCAAATGAGAGAGTTCAGAAAATCCCATAATTAGCCTGATATAAAATCATACATTTACATGGAAATTCGAGGAAAACAGGTTGCTCCAAGCACTAAAACCGTAGGCTTCAGTCCCAAGAAAGCCTGCGCCCGCTCGTCACCGGGGGAGCTCCCCGCACATACCTCTCCTCTCTCAGCTACGCCTACACCGGACGCCCCTCCACCGGCCTCTCCCGCCCTCCGGAGACAGCAGACACGCCAGCCACCTTCACTCGCTCCCCTGGTGACTGCCGCTCCTGCCGTCTCACGCGGCCTTGGCCCCACCTCCCTCCCTGCCCAGACAATTCCCCCATTGGCTCCCACGCCGCCACTCACACCCGGGAGCCAATGGGGGGCCAGCCCAAGCCACACTGAAGAGGACCTCCTCCCGACGCCTCGTGGGGGCCGGGGCCGCGCACCCGCCGCCCCCCCCCCGGTTATCAGCGGCTAGCGGGCACGAGGCCCGCGGCCTTTCCGTTATGCAATTTTCAGAACATGTAACACAGACCAGAGAGTATTTGTAATCAATTGTACTGCTTCCAAATGCACATTACTGGAAATAGAACCCCAACATTGTAAATAGAACCCCAACCTTTATCACTCTCTACCAAAATTGTACATAGTTCCCCCAGTTCAAATCCATGTTACTATCCCTGTTATATGTAAACTCAGGACAGATTTTTCCTGACTGAGAGCTATATTGTTAAATGTAAACCGCACTGATAATAAAGAGCGCGGTATAGAAGAACTGTTAAATAAATAAATAAATAGATAAATAAATAAATATGATTCAGACCTTTAAATACTTAAAGAGAAATAATGAGCAAACAAACCTCTTCCAAAGATGGGGAAGCTTTAAAACTAGAGGGCATAACATGAAGCTGCATGGGGGTAAACTGAAAGGCAATGTCAGGGAATACTTTTTCACTGAAAGGGTAGTGGATACTTGGAATGCCCTCCCGATGGAAGTGGTGGGGGCAAATACAGTGACAGAATTCAAAATGGCATGGGACAGACACAGTGGATCCCTTTACAGCAACAGGATAAAATCAAAATAAACTGAAACATCTAATTTCTCATCAAATAGGGTTGTCCTACATGGAGTGGTGGGTCCACCCCTAAACAAAGACTTGGGGAGGGGTGGCCTGAGGGGCGGCAGGTGCACCTACTCTTGCCATCTTACTGGGCAGACTAGATGGACCATACTGGTCTTTATCTGCCGTCATTTACTATGTTACTATGTTAAATAGAAGCATTTGTGTGTGGTAAAGCCCTACATGTGTTAATAGTGATTTAAGAACACTACTAGTTACACATGTAAAAGTTGTAGTAAGCACAATTCATAAGGGTGTGTGTTCTGGGCAGCCCAGGAAAGAATGTATGTATTTCTGATTTTACGCTGGCACTGCAAGTATACTTTAAAAACTCCTGATGTTGGCATTTACACCTGTTCTAGGGTGTAAGCGACTTCTAACTGTTTAGAACTGAGGGGAAAATTGTGTTTATCTCTCTGGTGTTTAAATTCCCTTTCAAAATTCCCTAGAATTAAGGGGTGTTTACTAAATGGCTCCGATATCGCACAGAGTCTGCTACCGCTGTTTAGTAAACACCCCCCTTAGTTATATTGCTTGACTCTTTAATAAGTTGATCCTGAAAGTGCAATCTTGTAAAATCCGACATTTGTAAGTGCCGACATTTACTTGCATAGGTTCCAAAATCAGCACTTACAAGGGTACATGTTGGCACGTACACAGTGAAATCCCTGAGTGTTGCCAGTCTTTATTATAACATGTTTCTTACTGAAATTTATTTATTCAACACTTTTTTTTTATACCGCTTTATCATTTCAGTCAAAGCGGTTTACACTGTAACTTCAACTTGATAATGTACATTAAACAGGGACATTGATAACTTGGATTTTTAGGAGGCAATGGAGGTTCTTGCTGGATATATCGGCATCAGCTCTTGTATTATTACTTGTCTTTATACATGTTTTACAAAGGTGTCTATGCTGAGCCGTCTTTTTGCAAGTTCAAATGCTCATTTTTCAGACAGCCAACTCATGAACAGAGCATCTAAAATGATCATCATTGACACCAAATATAAGTGCCTATACACCCTCCAAATTATATCTGTTTTTTTCTGCAACTGAACCAAATACATATACTATGGAGAGCTATTTTAGAAGCCCCTTTCACCTTTTAAACGTGGATGCAGCTCCAGAAAAATGTGGAAGTCATATTCATGTTTAAAATGGCATTTTTGACAGGGCCACAATATGTATATTTCTGTGCTTGGCTTAAAGATCTCTTCATGTCTCCAGAGCATCCAGGGTAACATTCTCCAAAATGCTTCCCATTCCACATGCAGGACCCAAAGGGCAGGCAGAGCTCTGCAGTCTCAATGTGTGGATGAGATGATGGTGCAAGGAAGAGGGTTTGGATTTGTTAGGAACTGGGGAACATTCTGGGGATAGGAGGGGCTTATCCCAAGGGATGGGCTCTACCTTAATCCAGATGGAACCAGGTTGCTGGCATTAACCTTTAAAAAGGAGATAGAGCAGCTTTTAAATGAGATAATAGGGGAAAGCCGACAGTCACCCAAGAGCGCATGGTTCGGAACAATGTATCCTTGAAGGATACTAGCAAAAGATTGAAGTTAGGGCATGTCAACAGAGAGGTTCCAATAAAGACAAAAGTAACCCAAATGCCCTTGAGAACAGAGCAGACAGAGCTTAAAGATTGCAAAATACCCCTGCCTACTGATAGCCAAATTAATATAAATAAAATACAGCTTCTAAAATGCTTGTATGCAAATGCTAGAAGTCTAAAAAATAAGATGGGAGAGTTAGAATATATAGCACTAAATGAGAGGTTATATATGATTGATATCTCAGAGAGATGGTGGAAGGAGGACAACCAGTGGGACACTGTGACACCTGGGTACAAACTATATAGTAATGATAGAGCAGATCAAATTGGTGGAGGGATTGCACTCTATGTTAGAGCATTGAGTCACAAAGGATTCAAGTTTTGCAGGAAACAAAATTTGCTGAAGAATATCTATGGATTGAAATTCCATGTAAAAAAGGGGAAGGGGAAGGCAATTGCCAAAATAAACAAATGGATGATGAACTGCTCAAAGAAATCAGTTTAAAAAGTTTTTAGATGAAGTAAATGACTGCTTCTTGGAGCAGCTGGTTCATGAACCAACCAGAGAGGAAACCATTTTGGACCTAGTCCTTAGTGGAACACAAGATCTGGTGCAAGAGATAAGGGCATTGGGCTGCTTGGCTATAGTGATCATAGCATGATTGTGTTTGATTTAATAAATGGAGGAAGGATGTTAAGGAAATCCACAGTACTACCTTTTAACTTTCAAAGGGGAGACTATGATAAAATGAGGAAAACAGTCAAGAAAAAACTAAAAGGAACAATTGCAAAGGTTAAAGATTTGCATCAAGCATGGGTGTTGTTCAAAAATACTTTCTTGGAAGCCCAGGCCAGCTGTATTCCATGCTTTAAGAAAAGTGGAAGGAAGTTCAAAAAACTGCCAGTATGGTTTAAAGGTGAGGTCAGAGAGGCTGTTGCCAAAAAAGCATCTTTCAGAAAATGAAAAAAGGAGCCAAATGATGAAAACTGGAAACAACATAAGCACTGGCAAGTTTGATGCAAACATTGATAAGGAAGGCAAAGAGAGAATTTGAGAAGAAGCTTGCTTTGGAAGCAGAAACGCATAATAAAGACTTTTTCAAGTACATTCATAGCAAAAAACCTGTCACAGTCAGTTGGACCATCAGATGATAGAGCGGTAAAAGGGGCACTAAGAGGGGACAAGGCCATAGTGGAGATATTGAATGAATTCTTTGTTTCGGTCTTTACTGAGGAAGACATAGGGATGTTACCCATGACTGAAATGGTATTTAAAGATGATGCCGCAGAAGAATTGAAAGAAATATTGAAACACCTGGAAGGTGTATTACAACTATTTGATAAACTAAAGAGTAGAAAATCACCTGGACGAATCGTATACATCCAAGGATATTGAAAGAACTGAAATATGAGATTGTAGATCTATTACAGTATTAGTAACCTGCAAACTATCATTAAAATCATCTGTAGTACCTGGAGGATGGCCAGTGTAATACCAATTTTTAAAAAGGGTTCGAGGGGTGATCCGGGAAACTACAGACAAGTGAGCCTGACGTCAGTACCAAGAGAAATGGTAGAAACCATTATAAAGAACAAAATTACTGAACATGTAGATAGTCATAGCTTAATGGGAGACAGCCAACATGGCTTTAGCCAAGGAAGGTCTTGTCTTATTAATCTGTTTTTTTGAAGATATGAATAAACAGGTAGACAAAGGTCAATCAGATGATATGGTGTACCTGGATTTTCAGAAAGCCTTTGACAAGGTCCTTCATGAGAGACTCTTGGCGAAATTAAAAAGTCATGGGATAGGAGGCAGTAAGAACATAAGAACATAAGATATGCCATACTGGGTCAGACCAAGGTCCATCAAGCCAAGTATCCTGTTTCCAACAGTGGCCAATCTAGGTCATACATACCTAGCAGTTTCCCCAAAAGACACAGGTTCCACAATGCTTGCACTGGGTCAAGCATCGATATCCTGGGTCCCTTCTTAATAATGGTTTATGGATCTTTCCTCCAGTGTGCTATTGTGAATCAGGAACTGGTTAAAAGATAGAAAGCAGAGGGTAGGGCTAAATGGCCAATTTCCCAATAGAGGAAAGTGAATAGTGGAGTACCCCAGGGATCTGTGTTGGGTCTGCTGCTGTTTAACATATTCGTAAATGATCTGGAAATGGGAATAATGAGTGAGGTAATCAAATTTTCAGATGATACAAAATTATTCAAAGTTGTTAAAGCCCATGAGGATTGTGTAAAATTGCAAGAGGACCTTGATAAACTGGAAGACTGGGCATCCAAATGGCAGATGAAATTTAATGTGGACAAGTGCAAAGTTATGAACCTAGGAAAGAACAACCCAAACTATGGTTACACGATGCAAAGTTCCACATTAGGAACCACCACCCAGGAAAAAGATTTAGTCATCATCGTGGATAACACGTTGAAACTTCTGCCTAGTGTGCAGTGGTGACCAAGAGAGCAAATAGAATGCTAGGAATCTTAAGGAAAGGAATGGAGAATAATACAAAGGATATTATAATGCCTCTGTATCATTCCATGGAGTGACTGCATCTTGAATTTTGTGTGCAATTCTGGTCACTGTTTCTTAAAAAGGATATAGTATTATTAGAAAAGGCACAGAGAAGAGCCACCAAAATGGTAAAAGGTATGGAAGGATACCCCTGTGAAGAGTGGCTAAAAAGATTATGGCTATTCAACCTGGAAAAGAGATGGTTGAGGGGAGATATGATAGAGGTCTATAAATTAATGAATGGAGTGGAACAGGTAAACATCTAATTGTAGAAAGACTAGGGGACATGCAATGAAGTTACAGGGTAACCTTTTTAAGACTAATAAGAGAAAATATTTTTTTCACTCAATGTGTAATCAAACTCTGGAATTTGTTACCGGAGAATGCAGTAAAAGCTATTAGCGTAGCTGGGTTTAAAAAAGATTTGGACAAGGTCCATAAACCATTATTAAAGGGGACCTGGGATATCCACTGCTTGCCCCAATACAAGCATTGTGGAACCTGTGTCTTTTGGGGAAACTGCTAGGTACTTGTGACCTAGATTGGCCACTGCTGGAAACAAGAGAGGTTTTACCTTTAAAAACGAACAATCCAATACAAAAAAATTCAAGAGACAATTTTTGTGAGTTTAAAATCAAATTATAGGATGTAGTTAGTTGGGTCTTATTTGATTTATAGGGATACTTTTTGAGTGTGGACCTTTTAGTCTTTTTTTTATTCAGGACAGTTTTAACCTGACTGACAGAGAAGATGAACAAATGGAGTACTTTCCAAACATTTATCCCATAGGACCCTGTTTTAGCAATTGAAAATGCACGTGGCTCCAGATGATGATGAAATCAAAACAGCAGCCCCCCATCTTCCTTCCGCTCCCCCCACTCATGTAAAGCAGAAAGCAGGGGCAGTCAGCACAGAGTCCTTTGTGTCAGTGTGCAGTATGTGCTTACAGGCCCCAGTACTCAGCACGGGTTTCCAGTCTAACAAGGGCCTACGAATGTTCACTGGTTCACAGGCCACATGCCGACTGGTGATCGCCACTACTTGGCATAGGCCACAATGAAAGTCCAGAGAGAAGGAGAAATGGCCATGTTTCTGTGACCCCATCCACTGATGATGTGACCCCATTTGGGGTTCTGACCCCAGGTTTGGCAACCACTGTCCTAGAACAAGATAGTGAATGTCAGTGACAGTTGACTACTGAGGAGTTGTTTCCTTCCTTTGTGCATTTCTTTTGGGGTAGCAACTTTGTGGTGGTTTGCAGCCAAGAGAAGACTCAAGACTGCAGTGGCAGGAGCTGCAAAACCCCTCCCTTTCCTTAGACGAGCTAAAAGCTGATAAAAGCGCCTATGTTCCAGGTCATCATTTGCGGTCATTGACTTCTCATCTGCTGATGACTCCTTCCGTACATGAGGCTAGATTGATTAAAGCCTGCAGTATTGCTTTTCAAGTGACTGTTCCAGTCATGGAACAATCTGCCTCCTGCCTTGTGGGCTAAGGAGGATTATACTACCTTTTGCAGACAGCTAAAAGACATTTTACTTTCATCAGGCTTTTGGAGGTCTTTCTTAAGGAGTTTATAGACTTTTTCAGTCAGGTTGTTATAGTGGGAAGTAGGGGTGAAAAGTGGGGCAATGAATGGGTATTAAGTCTGTCTTCTTTCTGGTTTTTGTAAAGATTATATATGTAATTTGCATACACCGCTCAGATGAGCTTGCTGTATGTACAGTTTACAAACTTCTTCAAATAAATAAATAAATGTGGACTGTGAAGTGTTCTGCTAAGATTTATTTGCTTTGCACAAATATAATGGACACTATGAAATTAAGGAAGGAGAGTATTTACTCTGTCCAATGAGACAGGGCTGAAAGGGTCTTGCCCAGGACTGGCATCTGGAAAACCTGTGCTGGAGCAGAATGTCACAACTAACCCTAGAGAAAGCCAGCTCAAGTGTAAAGGTACTGTTCTGCTCTTAATGTGATTGAACTTCTAAATATTGTGCTAAAAACAGCACCATACTGAGGAGCTCTGAGAAAGGTCACAGGCTATAAAGCCAGGAGAAAAAGAGCAGAGTGAAGTGCAATGATTTATTCGCCTTTATTTCATTTCTTGAGAAGGGCACAATGAGTTCTGTGAACTAGGTTTGGATCCCTACAAGCCTGAAGTTTTTTTTTCACTGCAGATTGCAGCTTCCTTTGTGCTCTGGGGAGGGGATTGAGCAGTTGTTCCCTCTCCATGAAACAAATCAACCTAAATGACTGAACCCTCCAAAAGCTGACGTAATTTTTAGAAGAAATGTTTTTATATTTGTGTCTAGACTCCAACATTTTAAATATGCAGCACTGTAAGCTTCTTAAAGTCCATTTAATTGTAAATATGGTGCGATAAAAACTTACTTAATTCATAGTCTTTCTTTGTATTTGCTGGCTATCCAGTCTTTCTTAAGCAATTATAATGATCATATATCAAAAACACACTGACTTGATGAACCCAATAGAATGCTGCATTGGACAACCAGAATCTGGATTAGGCTTATTAAATGTCTCTGATAGTATACTTAGGGGTATGTTTACTAAACAGCGCTAACTTTGCAGCGGCGATGTTATTGCGCGATAAGTAATGTTATCATGCGATAATGTTAAATTACCGTGCGATAATGTCTCCGGCGGCGTTAAGGCGCACAGAGGGTGGAGTAAGTCTCTCCAGAGGGCGAGAGAAGGGGTGAATGGGCGGAGAGTGGGCGAGGAGAGGCTCCAGGCACACTAACGCTGTGAAATGAAGGTCTGAAAATTAACGCCAGTGAAAACCTTGCGTTAGATGCACATTTTCAGGAGAGAGAAACAATTTCAGTCAGCAATGTGCAGCAAAGGCAGGGAAACTAAGAAAAGTGATAGTAGTGATACATGTGCAGCAACAGCATAGTGCCCAAGTACGAAAGGGCACGACGGTTAGGCTACAAATGGGGTACAGGGGGCTGCAGGCGGGACATGAAATGGGGAAGCTGGGGCACAGGGTGGACTAGGCAGATGCCTAGGTGACACATAGGAATGTAGAAACGGAAAACCAGCAAGACAGCAGCTGACCAAGAGCAAACATGTCCACGAGTGTGTGTCCCACAGTGTCCCAGGGAACAGTACCTAGGAGATACCACAACGGGCACATGACATGGACAGGCAGTGCCGGGGGGAAGCGCGGATGTCTATGTAGGCACCCCTACCCCAGATCCCACACCATAGGCAGCCGCCTACTGGCACACAGGATGGCCTGGGGCTGCACACAACCAGCACCATCAGCATAAGGGCATGTCAGCATGGTGGCGAAGGGGTGCTGGTGGTGGAGGAGGCAGTGGCATCTGCCAACAGCAGACCAAGGCCAAGCCCTGTTTAGGTGGGTGCCGTGCACTGCAACAGACAAGGTCTGTTTGACGAACAGTCATGGTATCCCCAGAGAATGATCTGCCTCTGTGACAACAGTTTGGTGCAGTACACACAGCCAGTATATTCAGGGGCAGAAGGTCACAGGTTCAAGTCCCAGCTGTGGCTCCTGCAGACCATGTCCCTATATTTTGCCCAGTACTAAACCGTGGTAATAAAGATGGAACCTTTATTGCAAATAAACACACCATAAACGCCTATATTTTACCCTACAGAGCACATACACCATAAACATGTGCAATCCCTAGAGCAGAGTTTCCCAGCTGCAGTCCTGGAGGGCCAAACACCATTCAGGTTTCATACTATCCCTAATACATATGCCTGTGATGCATTTGTATGCACCACCCCCATTGTATGGAAATTTATCCATGCATATTCATTAGGGACAGCATGAAAACCTGAACTGTGTTTGGCCCACCAGGACCGGAGTTGGGAACCTCTGCCCTAGAACAGCGGCCAACATGGGCACAAATACCCACACCCACAGGCTCCACTATCCAATGGTTCATGGAGAGTCAGGCTGTTGGGCCCTGCGCGGAGAAGCATCTACGAATACTAGCACCTGCATACCTTAGCAATGCCGTCTTAAACTTGTAAATACGTTCCACATATATCAAAAGGTTGCTATGATTAATGTCAGATAACAAATCCTAAGTTAAACACAATTTGTTGACAGAGATTCATCATAGCAACCTTTGTGCTATCTGTGGAGTGTGTTTCAGTTTTTGCTTCTGACAGTGTTTACCACCCCGGGGAGTGACCCTAACAGTATTGAGTACCATAGCAATGCCTGCACCGTGCCCAGGATTGGTATGGCGGCCAAGGCTGCCAACCACATCTCTCTTTGCACAATGCTGAAATAGGTGTGATAGTGTGTGTATGTCTATCCAGTGTTTTGTGGCTGCCTACACCATACAGAGCCCACAATGCTTGCACTGTTTCCACTGTTAGCCTGCCAATGTGCATAATGAGGAGCAAGATACTGTGGGTATGGACCGGACAGGGTGGCCTGGGCAGGATGCATCTGCACAGGGCATACGTCAAGGACATTGTAGTGCCCGACCACCACCTGCATGGACAGGGTGGCATCAGCATATCATGCTGGGGGGGGGGGGGGTCACTCTCACCATGACTGAACAGTGACCATGGCATGGCTAGGTTCCCCCATAGTGCTATACAGTATTTTTTTAGGTGATATCTATGGTGTCCCTTTTCTGGGGCCCAATCACTGACATACCTGCTTGGTGTGTGTGCTCACATCCCCTTTTTGGGTGCACACAGTTCCTCCAGGAACATGCACTACGTGCTAGATAGCAGACTGTCTGCAGTTAGCATGTATATGGCTGGAACACCTTGCAGAGTGGAGACTGACTGTGTCCTCTGCTGTTGAGTGTCAGATAGAGGTGGGGAGCAGCTGAGCTTTTCCAGGCCTGTCTGCCAGTGCCCTATGTGATGTGTACAGGTTTGCATTGACTGCCCTGTAGGGTGCCTATTCCTTAGCAGGACTGGGGTTGACCGTCCCCTCTACTGACACCATTGCAGAAATGTAGAATGTGGATCTGTTGGTGGGAGATCCTGTCCCTCACTCTGACCCACAGAGGGTGGGTCGGGTGGTGCTACATAATCTGCTTTTGGATCCAAACACCACCCTTCTCTTATAACATGTGCCCATGGCAACCAACCAGGATATTCACTATTCTGGGTGCATCATAGTCCATAAGGGCTAGATGTGACTGGGAAAAACAGATGGACACAGGTGTTTCTGCAAGGACTACCTATCACACACTGGCACTGATGGGGATATGTAGCACAGCCTATCTCAGCCAAGCCAGGTGCTGCGGACCTTTTGCTGGGCGCCCCATCTCACCCTCAGGGTGAGCACAGGAACCACACAATGTCACGGTCTGTAGCTACTGTGTGCCAGTAAAACACATGGTCAGTTCCCCCTACCAGGCTGGGGTGCTATAGAGGTGCATACCCCATCTTGTGATCAGATGTAGGCTGCTGATCTGCATGTGCAGTCCATCATGGGTACGGGTGGGTTTACCCTATCCTGGTAACCACAGCAGACAGTTTGTGTGGTGACCTGCAATCTTTCTGTAGCCAGCCAGCAGTTTGTTAGACGCTATAGAGATGTAGCCCACTGGTTACTTCAATGACTGTGGAGGCAGAGGTCATGGGTTTGATCCCACAGGGGTGTTATTGAATAAGGCTGTCTGAGGCTTTTCCTTTTAATTTACATCAGTGCTGCCAGCAAAAACACCCTCACAGTGCCGTACCCTAAGGTGCTTCATAAGGCGCCCTATAAAGTGCCTTATAAAGCGCCCTATAGGGCACATTATAAGGTGCCTTGGGGTACAGGGCACTTTATAATTTGCCACATGGAGTGCCTTATAGGGTGCCTTATGTGGCACCTTAGGTTACAGCAGAGCTACTCAATTCCGGTCCTGGAGGTCTGCAACCCTGCAGGTTTTCGGGATATCCCTAATGATATGCATGAGATATATATGCATTAGAGATAGCCTGCCAACCTGACTGGTTTGTGGCCCTCCAGGGCTGGATTTGGAGACTCCTGCCTTACACCTCTGTCATTTAAGATTGTGAGTGGGCAAGATACAGATGTCCTAGACATCAAAAGGGTAGCTAGAATGTGCCACATTCCTCCTCGATTCTCACCACCACCAAAAAGTTGTCTGATAGACAATATTTTGGTGGTGGTGAGAAGCAAGGAGAAATGTGACAAATTCTAACCTTTTTGATGTCTTGGACATCTGCACCTTGCCCACTTACAATCTTAAATGACAGAGGTGTAAGGCAGGGGTCTCCAAATCCAGCCCTGGAGAGCCAAAAAACAGTCAGGTTGGCAGGCTATCTCTAATGCATATATATCTCATGCATATCATTAGGGATATCCCAAAAACCTGCAGGGTTGCGGACCTCCAGGACTGGAATTGAGTAGCTCTGGGTTACAGCACTATGAGGGTGTTTTTGCTGGTAGCACTGATTTAAATTAAAAGGAAATGCCTCAGACAGCCTTCTTACATACCACCACTGCAGGATCAAACCCATGACCTCTGACTCCACACTCATTGTCATAACCAGTGGGCTACATTTCTACAGCTTCGAGCATAGCGCTGCCATGGACTTAAGGTTAACACTCGTTAATGAGCCAAGGCACTTTCTATCGCGCGATACAGATTCTTGCTACCTTGCCACCGGAACGCCCACTACCTTATATGGCATTCTTCACATTAATGCTGCAATTAGCGCAGGTAACATTAAGATGGTTTAGTAAACATACCCCTTAGATATGATTTCACAGGATTTCTGGGACAAGAACATGGCAAAAAATAGTCTTTGGAGTAAATCTCTAGAACAGGAGTCAATAGATTCACAAGGAAAAAAATCCAGATAGCATTTTTAATAGAGCTCCAGACATGACAAACTTTGGGCCAACCAGAGAGTAGGAAGATCACCAGCAATAGAGGAGTTAAGAGCAGGCTAGCTTGACCCATCCCTCATGGAGACTTTTTAGCTCTTCTCCAAGATGCTTGCCTTCCAACCCACAGGTCAGTGGTTTGAGACCACCCTCTTGATGTGAGAAATAAAAAAACCCCTCTTGTTTTTTTCTCACATCAAGAGGGTGGTCTCAAACCACTGACTTGTGGGTTAGAAGGCATGCAGTTAGGTTTTCTTTTTATTTGTCTGAAACCTCTAGTAACCTTTCAGCTATGTTTTTCATTTGGGCCGCAGCCACAGCTGCCTCCTTAATTAACAAAATTGCCCTGAAATGAAAATTTATAAAAACAAAACAAAATGAAAATTTATTAAAATGAAACAAATAGAGTGGACCTCCCTAAAGCAGCCTTCAAGCGAAACCATGGTTGATTTATTGATATGATCCATGCCTGATGTTTTGCTTGACTTTACAGACTTTAGAGAACTGGAGGCAATGAGAAATGTTATGATACTGAAGCAGATCAAAAAAGCACATTGCTATGCTCCAGTAGGCTTACAAAAAAATAGGGTCTTTCTTATGGAGCAATATATTGCACTTATTCTATGAAAATCACTCCAATAAAACACACTGTAGCAGAATATGTAGGAGGGTGATATCATAAAACTTAATAAATAGATATTTCAATATAACCAGTGAACCGTCTCAGACCAGTTGGCAGCCGAAATGCTGGGAAAGAGCAATTCAAATTCACCAGCGGCGCCGATAGCATCAATGACTGGTTCTTGGTATTTTTTCTCTAGTTATTGACACCCTCTCTCCAGTGCTTGAAAATTATGCTTTTAAACACAAACAAACAGTCTCTTGTGAAAACATGTACTTAACTTCCCAATTTTTGTGTACTTCAGTAAAACCTTGAACTTGATAGTTTTCAGAAACCTTTGACTTGATAATTTCAAGTCCTTCTCAAAAGCCTCTCCTTTGATTGAAAACAACGTGTCTCAGTCTCCCAACGCCTCACACATAACGTTACTTCCGCGTTTCTCTCTGTGTATTCGAGGTTCTTCAGGGGATGAATCACTATCGGCAAGCTTTTAACTGAAAAGAAACCATCATTAGTGGTCAAAAGGAACCTTCAAACTAAAATTCTCATTCTGATCCAGCTAAAAACAGAAAGCTTTCTTTTAAAAACTAAAAACTAATATTGCTACTACAGTCGCCACTGGTATCCCATTGTCTGGCGCCACTGGTATCCCATTGTCTGGCTAAAGGTCACACCTTTGAGATGCTGCAGTGTTTTTGCATAGACCAGGTCCTTACCCCGATGCAAGGGAAATCACTAATGAAAACGTTATTATTTCGTGAACAGAGTTGGATCTTTCGATTGCAAACCTTAATACCTCGGGGGCTGAATCTAGAGATAGAGTGGGGTTCTGATAACTAATGACAGCTATATGACGTAACGTAAGAGGGTGGATATAATGGTTTGCTTGTCAAGAACTGCACATGCGCGGCGTTTTTTGGAAGAGCTTGCTTATGAGACAAGAGTTTACCGCGAAGAATAATAAAAAGAAACATCACCATCCAAACTATGCGCAGTTTCGGTCAAATTTGGGTATGATTGTAGTAGCAATATTAGTTTTTAGTTTTTAAAAGAAAGCTTTCTGTTTTTAGCTGGATCAGAATGAGAATTTTAGTTTGAAGGTTCCTTTTGACCACTAATGATGGTTTCTTTTCAGTTAAAAGCTTGCCGATAGTGATTCATCCCCTGAAGAACCTCGAATACACAGAGAGAAACGTGGAAGTAACGTTATGTGTGAGGCGTTGGGAGACTGAGACACGTTGTTTTCAATCAAAGGAGAGGCTTTTGAGAAGGACTGGAAATTATCAAGTCAAAGGTTTCTGAAAACTATCAAGTTCAAGGTTTTACTGAAGTACACAAAAATTGGGAAGTTAAGTACATGTTTTCACAAGAGACTGTTTGTTTGTGTTTAAAAGCATAATTTTCAAGCACTGGAGAGAGGGTGTCAATAACTAGAGAAAAAATACCAAGAACCAGTCATTGATGCTATCGGCGCCGCTGGTGAATTTGAATTGCTCTTTCCCAGCATTTCGGCTGCCAACTGGTCTGAGACGGTTCATTGGTTATATTGAAATTTATTTATTTATTTTATTACAAGTTCTTATATACCGCACTATTCGGCATCAGCGCGGTTTACATTATAACATAAAGACCATAACAACAAGCTGTTTGGTTTACATCGAACAGGAGTACAAACTTGGAGAACCGGGGTAAACTATATACAAGAGATAATTACATAGAACAGAATAGAGTCTTAATAATATCAAGAACGGCATGGTGTGTTCATGAGTGGGTCACTTCCTCTGGTTCAATTGCTGGTAGGGTAGTATTGAAGGAAGAGGTGGTATTTGAGTGCCTTCCTGAACTGGAGTAGGTCAGTAATGGCCCTTATGTCGGAGGGTAGAGCGTTCCAGCATTTGGGTACATAGAAACTGAAGGCTCTGTTTGAGGTTGTCATATCTATTTATTACGTTTTATGATATCACCCTCCTACATATTCTGCTACAGTGTGTTTTATTGGAGTGATTTTCATAGAATAAATGCTCCAGTAGGCAGCAAATTGCACTATTTTTAATTTGAGCCTCCTTCCTTTCAACCTAACATATAAAAATGCTCATGAGACTTAGGGCCTCTTTTACTAAAGCACGTTAGCTGGTTAACAGGCATTTTAACATGTGGCTGCAGGCAGTCAGGGAAACTAATGCCGGATAGTACCTTCCTTCAAACATTAAAACGCACGTTAATCGGCAATCGTGAGATGAGGTAGGAAATGGGTAGATAGTGGACAAGGAGACCACATTGCCGCTAGCACCAAGGCAATTGCTGCATGCTCACCGGCAACGCGGCTCCTAATGTGGGTTCTCCTAATGATTCCTCTATAGAAGTGCACATTAGGAAAACTCTTCACATGTTAGCAGTCAGGGACATATTGAACATTCCTCCAACAGCTAACCTGAAAGCTTTGTCATTAACACATGTGAGATTGGTGTATTAATGGCAAATCCATAGCAGGCTTTAGTAAAAGTGGCCCTAAGTTATCTAGACTTAACATAGCAGGTAATGGTTATACATAGTTAAAATTAAGAAGACTAATTAATTTATTAATTATAAACATTTTATTAATACATATTTGAAAATATTTTTTTAAATATGGAAAACATAGTTCTCATTGAGGAGTTAAAAAATAATTTTGCATTAACGGGGTTTTTTTCTAAAGGGCATTAGCTGACAACACATGATCTCACATGCACCAAATGCGTGTTGAGACACGCTTTGCCAGCTAACTGTGTAACCTGAGGTAAAGTCATGAGTGGGTGGGATGGGGGTGGAGAGTGGGCATGGTGTGAACTGTGCAGTTAGTGCCAGGTTCACACCATATGCTAACTACATTACTGCGGGATCATCTAGCACCACCTCAGCAAGTGTAGTTAACTGCTGCCATGCTAATGTGATGTGCACTAAGGGACAGGAATCTGCGTCAACTGCCAGGAAAATGCTTTCAACACCCTCATAGTTAACGCAGTGGTATTGCACCGAACGCGCCATAGTTCAGAAAAGGGTCCCGAAGGGTTATACAATACATGTATTTGCATATTTTTTAATTAATATTTGGTTCTTATATAATTTATTTCTCATTTGTGAATTTTTGTAGCAGCAATCATTTTTTTGTATTTTCGACTCTAAGTTGTAGTCAAAATGTTTATAAAATAACTCCACCTGTTTTGCCCAAAGCATGTCTTCATAAATACCTCCACCCGGATCCCATAAAAGTAGGCACCCGCTTATTATGTGCATAGTGTTCACACACATATGCAGTCACTCAATTTTAGAAAAGCCCTTTTCTACATCCAAATAGGCTTTATATCAACAAAACGTTTTATAAAATTATCCCCTTGGTGTGAATGTTAAATGGATAACTTTAAATGAATATCATAGCTGCTGATGTTATTTCTGCCATTTCTGCATTCAGACTTGAATGCTCTAGTTAGATGCATCAGTTGAATTTCACTGCTCTCTATAAAACGTTTAGCTCTACCCCTGGACCACCCTGAATACTACTCAAAGCTAAAATACTGAATTTTGGCAATAAAGAAAACTCTTATAAAGTATTTTCCTCCTGTAAAGCATGTTTTACACATGGAAATGGGTTCTTATAAAATGTATATAAGTACACATCTTTCACCCTAAATCCACCTCCCTCCTGCCTCCCTTCTCTATTTCTGTGGATAACACAACACTCCTCCCTGTTTCCTCAGCTCACAACCTTGGGTCATTTTTGACTCTACTCTCTCTTTCTCTGCACATATCCAACAGATAGCTAAAACCTGTCACTTCTTTCTCTATAACATTGGCAAAAGTTGTCCCTTCCTTTCTACACATACTACTAAGACCCTTATACACTCTTTAGTCATCTCCCGTCTAGACTTTTGCAACCTCCTCCTCGCTGTCTCCCTCTGAATCATCTCTCTCTCATTCAATCTGTTCAAAACTGTGTGGCTAGTCTTCCACCAGCCTCAATATGCTCATATAACCCTTTTTCTCAAGTCGCTGCATTGGCTTGCTATCCATTTCCATATCCAGATCAAACTTCTCCAACTGACCTATAAGTGCACTCATTCTGCTACTTCTCACTGCCTTTCCTCTCTTATCTCTCCCTACACCGCTCTTCTGCCAGATCCTTTCTGTCTGTGCCCTTCTCTTCTACTGCTAACTCCAGACTTTGATCCTTCCACTTTTCTGCTCCTTATGCCTGGAACAAACTTCCTGAGTCTGTACATCAGGCTTCATCTCCGCTCCTTTTTAAAGCCAGGCTGAAAACTCACCTCTTCAAGGCTGCTTTTGGATCCTGATCCGCTTAGTCTCCTATGTGTTTCCTTACCGTTCCCCTAAATATATCCTTGTCCTCAGCTGTTGTGTTGTCTGTCTTGACAAGATTGTAAGCTCTGATGAGCAGGGACCATCTTTTACATGTGTCTGTATAGTGCTGCAGATGCCTTGGAGCGCTGTACAAATGATCAGCAGTAGTAATAGTAGTACATGTGACAAAATGGCATGTGCTTGTATGTATAGGTGTTTGCAGAGGTGTAATTTGGAAGGAGTGGGAGTAAACTTATTAAGTAAGCATACATTTTATAAAATATCTTAGCAGACCCATAGACTAGACAACATATTTACAGCTTTAGAGCAGGTGTAAATTTGTGTGTGAGGATCTGTATGCCACTGGGGCTAGTTGGGGTTCTATGTTGCTTTTGTAAAAGAAGGAACCTAATCACAACCTCTATTCAGAGTAAGTATAACAGATATTCAGAATGAAAAATCTTCTCTTTAAAATCTATAAACATACAAACAAATATTTTTTATATTGACAGGACAAAAAAGTCCCAGAGAGCACAATAGTGGATTGCAGACTATGGGTTCTACCTCTAAATCTGGATTCATTTTATCCTACTTTATATTTCTGCAATCTAAAAACAGTTCATGTTATCCATTAATCCACTTATCTCATACTCTGATGTGATCTGACATTTTGAAAAATCATCTGCTTCAGGGAACGTGCCCTTTTGAATATTTGTCAACTATCTCATTATTTCAATTATCTTTTTGTGCATTTTTTCATAATTTCCTCCTTATTTCAGCATGTAGCATCTTTCGTTTTAAATCTGCAATAAGGTAGACACCCAGGAAGGTGTAGATAACATGAGGAATGATCTAGCGAAGCATGAAAAATGGTAGAGAATCTGGCAGCTGAGATTTAATGCTAAAAAATGCAAGGCCATGCATTTGAGCTGTAAAAATCCAAGAGAGCGGTATAGTAAACTTCTGTTCACTAAAGAAAAACAGGACCTGGGCGTGATTGTTTCTGATGATCTTAAGGTGGCTAAACAGGTAGGCAAGGTGACGGCGAAAAGCAGAAGGATGCTTGGGTACATAGGGAGAGGAATGCCAGCCAAGAAGGAGGTGATGATAGGACCTCTGCATAAGTCTTTGGTGAGACCTCATTTGGAGTATTGTGTGCAACTCTATAGACTATGCCTTCAAAGGAATGTAAACAGGATGGAGTCAATGCAGAGGGTTGCTACTAAGATGGTCAGTGGTCTTCATCAAAAGGCATAAGGGGACAGACTTAATTATCTCAATATATATACTTTAGAGGAAAGATGGGAGAGAGGAGATACTCTTTCAATTGAAATTAAGCTCTGCAACGAGTGGCGATAGGCTTAAGGTAAAAAGATAAATCGGAGAAAATATTTCTTTACAGAAATAGTGGTAGATGTATATCTAAATTCTAGAAAGCATGGGATAAACGCAGAGGATTTCTAAGGAAAGAATTGGATTTTTTTTTCCTTTCATTTTTGGATCATACCTTTTCTTAGACACTCAAGGTGAGTTATATTCAAGTGCGGTAAGTATTTCCCTGTCTCTTAAAATCTAAGTTTGTACCTGAGGCAGTGGAGGATTAAATGACTTGCCCAAGATCACAAGGCAGCATTGGGATTTGAAACCTGGCTTCTTTGGTTTTAGCCCATTGCATTAACCATTAGACTACTCTAAAGGGCAAACAATGTAGGCCATATGGTCTTTACCTGTTATCATTTCTCTGTGTTTGTTTCTAAATGTTCATAGCTTCATTTTAGCTGCAATTTCTGCAGGATTTGTGCTAACATTTTCTAAAAAGCATCTAGGAAGCTGTGTCAATGTAAAATAAGCTGGAATGGACGCGTTTTTGGCCTACCCACATACATGTCCTGTTGTAAAATTATTAGTTGTGTGTTGCAGCATTTTAAATACAATTTCTAATTACTTTTTAATGTTAAACTGACATAAGGACAGTTTTCAGAGGGTTTACTTATACACGTGGAGGCCTATTCCCTACTGGATGCCCAGCCCCCGTATGGCCCCTCAGAATCTGGGTGTACAGTGGTAGACACGATTCTGATCCCGTGGGGCATCTAGCCCCCGAGGGATCAGAATCAAGTCTACCGGCCTGTACGTGCAGGCCTGGTACTGATTCTGAAGGGCTGCACGCCTGACAGATCTCCAGCTAGCTCAACCTGTCTCCGTAATAGAGTCACAGTGCTATGGTGTCTCGTTGCCATGGCATTGTGGCTCCATTACAGAGTCATGATCCCCAGCCGCCACCACCACCAAGAATTTCCTTTTCTCGCAGCCAGACCCCTGATCCAACCTCCCATGGCTAGAGTCCGACTGCGGGGAACATCCTGCATGCCTCCTGGCTTTGAGCCCACTGGCCACCACTACTACTCCGCGTCCGGGCCATCTAACTGGCCTACCCCAGACATACTGTGCCTACCTCAGAATTGGCCCTGTATGTCCAGGGTGATGACCCACCTATGCACTGCCCTCACTCTGCATTCTGCCCACCCCCTCCCGCCCCCATCTAAGGGTCCCTGTACAACTCCGCTGTTCGTGCATGGGGAGTCTTGCATGGGGATGGCAAGGGGGATGAATTTTGGGGATGTGCGTCCAGGCAAGGCATACATCCCCACTCTTCGTGGCTCGGAATGACCTCTATAACCCCTTAGAAAATGCCCATGCATCATACAGAAAGACACACCCATGCTGTCCAGAGAGCTGACACCTTTCCTTGTTGGGGATGGCATATTTAGGGCAGGGCTAGAAAAGCACCTATGCTGATTTTATTTTGAAGTTCCTGTGCCTGCTTTACCCCATATACTTTGTACATGCAAAATATGCAAGATTAAAAGTCCCTATGGCACTGGCATACTGTTGGATTTTCAAAAGGAACCCCTCTGGGACATTTTCCTTTCAATATCAGCCTATAAACACTATAGAACGTTTGAAAATTGGTCTGGTAAAAATTTACAGGATTACAGTGTTCTAGGCAGGAAGTGACACATATTGCACTACCTAGATCGGCCTTAGTTAAAAATAGGCTGATTTGACAGACCTGGTGAAATTGTGCAAGAGTACCTCTTGCTGTCACAGAAATTTGCACCAGTACTGACACAAGGCCTGCATACTTAGAGGGGTCCAATCTAATACTGGTGAACTTGTAAAATATATACAGAATGTTCTTTGCAGTTTTCTGAGTCCTCTGCATCTTGGTAAGTGGAAGCAACGTTTCAGCCATCATCCTATGGGTTTCTTTAGGGTGAAGTGGTTATGCAGTGAATGTCTGTTCTTATATACAGTGGTTCTCAAAACTGGATTGATGGATTTCAAGAAGAAAATTTGTAATTTGGTGGGAAAGTTTGTTGTAGAAAAGGTGGGAAATTTGAATTTGATTCTGGAGGGAAAGCTCATTGGAAAAAGATGGGAGCTTTGAAATTTGAATTTTGTCGGGAAGGTTCCTGGAGGGCAGGAATTTGGATTTTAGCAGGAAGATTGTTGTGACAATCTCAGATTTTAGAAGGTGGAAAAAATCATTTGTCTTTGGCACCAGACCTTGTAACACTAAACTTTCATGTTTTGTTGATGTTAAGTCCTTTGTCTCCACTGATGTTTCGTGGGTGTCTTGCTATCTCTACCACTTCTTTGATCCCCCTCGGCCACCAGCATTCTTCTTTTTCCAAGATTCTTGTGTCATCAGTGTGGTTGTATGGCCAGTTTCCATTGCATGGAGGGCTACAGCAGATTTTTCTGTGTTGCAGATTTTATAATGTCTTTTGTGCTTTTGTAGTCTTTCTTCTGTAGTACAGCTGGTTTTATCTATGTATGATTGGCCACAGCTGCATGAAATTTCATAGACTCCAACGGTTTGGAGCAGGGGGATGCGATCCTTCACTTGTGTGAGTGAGAAAGCCAGCTTCTGTGGTGCACTATACACTGTTCTGATATTATTCTTTTTAAGCAGTTTACCTATGCGGTCTGTTACTCCTTGGGCGTAGGGGAGCACCACAAACCTTTATTCTGTCATGTAGGTTGCACAGTTAGTGCAGGAATCATCTGCGCTACCTGTCATTGCCCTGTACTAGTTGGAAATGTGTGTCCCAGCGTGCCTTCAGTGCATACCAGAACATGTGCTGCCACTAGCACCCTATAGTAAAAGACCCCCCCCCCCTTCCTTGTGTCCCCATCCAAACATCTCATAACACAAAATGCAAGAAAATCCAGCTGTCTCTCTACTGTACATTGGATTAAAACCAGCCTGGGACCGATCAAAATAGCCTATAACATCTACAAGCATCTGTAATTGTCTCACCACCAACTTTTTCTAAAACTTTAGCTGCAAATGAAGCCTTGGAAATTGGGTGATGAATAGCTCCCGTTGTAGGATCTGAGGACTCAGTGTTCACAAGTGGTTCAATCCCTAACCATTTCAGTTGCCAGAGTGGATTCCCTTCCTCCCATGACAATTTTACAATTCTATAAAGCCAATACAGCATAATATCTGAAGCATATTGCACTAAAGCCTAAGGACAGGCATCAAAAGGATTCTCTGTTAAAGGTAAACCATTGAACACCTCACACACGTATTCCACATAAATCTCTTCCAACGATAAGGCGGGTAACCACCACCGTTGACCTTTAAACCTGGATGTTCAGTGCCAGGATCATATCTGGTCCCAGCATTGACTATCTGGGTTGCCCACATTGGTAAGACGCTAACCGGGCAGCAGTGATATACAGCCGCTGTTTGGTGAGCTTCCATGGCAAAAATAAGGCCAGCCTTTGTTGCGCCTTACTTTCGCCATGTAACCATAATGAAGCAGCGACTCAGTATCTCCGCTGCCTGGTTATGACTGGGCGCTGCCCTCAGAATGCCCTGATGCTAACTAATTAGTATTGGGGCATGCAGTGGCGGCACCTACCCCATGGATGTTTAGCTGATTGCCTTAACCACTTGGCTACAACGACTTTGTCGCATTTTTGTGACCTTGTCAGTATTCACTGATCCATCTTTCTTCCTTCTTTTATCCCAGCATTCATCTCTCTGCCCCTCCCTTTCCACCTTTATCTGCATTATTCCTTACTTCTGTCCCCCAAAGGCATCTGTCCCTCTCTGTCTTCTTACTCCCCTGTGTGGTAGAGCAGCGTGCAGTGGGAAGGGGTTTTCTGTTCAAACATCAAACAGACAGCAGTTCAGGGAAAACAAAACTTGATTATATTCAGACGCAGTTACAGCTTCATAAAGCTGGTCTCCCAACCCTTTCTCCAGCTGAATTAAAGTTCCTTCTTTGCCCAATTAGGGTTTCTACATGCTAGGTTTTTAACCTCCCCTTGTAAGCATTCCCTCCCAGCCTTGAACTCCGGGCTGCAGGCTCTCTTAAAAGGGTTTGTTGATAATTCCTCTGGAGTAGGACGGGCAATGCTCTATGCACCCATTACACTCCAACATCTGCCAGTATCAGACCCCTTCTCTCAGCCCCAGCCCTAGAATCAACATCCTTCTCCCACTGCCATTACCTGCCCACTGCATGTCTATTAATCCTCAAAACAGCAACGGGAGCTCGTTCCTTCACTCCTGCTGTTCTACTGTTCTTTAGCTAGCTTTGCCACTGAACCTGGCACTAACACCAAAGCAAAAGTAAAATGCAAGAACAGGCACCTCAGCGTGATGACCGTAGTAATGCTAGTTAAAGAATAACAGAGTGCCAGGACTAAAGGAACAAGCTCCCGTTCACTATGAAGGGTAAGCCGGTGAGAGACGCTTTTGAACTCTAAGCCGCCCTTTTAGTGAGTCCTGCAATTAATACAGATAATTTGGAAACATTTACAGTATCTTTGTGTGATCTTTATTAAGATCCAACTGAACATCTCAGCCCTTATGAAAACTTCAGCTTTCCTCCATAGTCGGAATAAAAGTTCCTCTATCTCATTTTTTGAATTTTAGGGCTAGACTAAGATTTCTACCCTGCTTAAGGCACAGCCCTTCCTATATGAATAGGCTTCCTTTCCACAAAATGTTCTCCAGTTCTTAACAAATATGCATTTTCTTCCCTACATCATCCATGCATTGAGATTTCAGAACTCAGCCTAGTTCTCGGCTTATGCTTGGAATCGGGAGAATTCTGAAATTTCTGCCCTAGAGGTTCAGAATTTCAATTGCTAACCTATAAGCCTAAATTTGACTTTCAGAACTTTCCCTTATTTCTATATGACTTGTATCCACATGCAACATGACAGCTGACTCCTCTGCACTTTCTAAAATCCTAATTAATCTAATTATTCATTTAATCAGTGGCACTATATATATAGCAAGTACCACTGAATGTATAAATATACATAGATGTCCTGGTATGCATATACATTATGCACAGAAGTGCCAAATATTGGCACCTAAACATATAACTTATATGTAGAAGATTCAAAATTGGTGATCTTACATATAAATTATACATCCAGCTTGGCCGGCCCCATTTATTCCTGCCTTTTTGTGCGAGCCATAACTTATATGTAAAAGTACTGAAAATCGGTGCCTTTGCTATTGAGGACGATGTTAAAACAGGCCACCTATGTGTAAAGACCAAGTAGGTGCCTATTTGTATCCAATTTTATAAAGTCATATAGGCATCTATAGAAAATGTTAGGACTAAACTGGCAGAAATCACAGGTAGGCTGAAGCTGCGGACATACACGCCTACTTGGGAACAGGTGTAAATATTAACACATAAGTACGCACGTGAAGGCAGAATTGTGTACATACAGACTTCAATGCCTCAATTTCTGTCTCCACATGCTACCTAACTCTTCCTTTTTTGTGTATATGCCTTCAATCTGGGCATAATTGATTTAAGATTTTGCTAATATTTTATAAAGACACATAGGCGTCGATGCATCTTTATAAAATAGGTGCCTTCTTTAAACCTACAGCCAAAAATTACAGGAGCACTGTTACTTGAAATAATAGCATTACTCATGACACAGAGCATTGGATGAGAAATTCTGTTATCTATTTTGGAGGTGGCCTTAAAATACTGAAAGATTACATATTCCTAAGTTGCTGAAAACTCCATGTACAGTTATATCCCTGAAGAAGACCCCAGCCGAAACATGGCCATGTAGGATATTGGAAGTAAACTCATCCTGAAAAGTGCTCTACCCTCTATGAGTCTTTTTCATTTCCAGATTACATCTTTTGGTTGGACAATTCTTTTAAAACTACCCCATACATACAGTGCCACTATATTTTTTTAAAAACGTTGTTATACATGTGCCAGTGCACAAAGGGAGTCATTTTGGAATAGGCATAGAAACATCCAAAGCAGAGGGATGTCTAAGTTGAACAAGGGTGTGGTAGAAGTGTGGCATGAACAGTTCTTGTTTTGGCTGAAAAACATCTAGAGGGTATAGATTAGAAAGCATCATCCCCAGTACTCAGCTCAATTTCAACAATAGCAGCAGTGGGATTTGAACTTTGGCTTCCCTGGTCCTAGCCCACTATGCTAACCATTAGGTTATCTTGGATATTCAGGCCCTGGGCTATGGTTCTGGGGATGTCTATGTAGACACCCCTGCAGACATCCATTTTGGGCACGTTTGTGAAATTGTATCTGCACCTGGACGTGTCTGCTTTTTTTTTCCAGACATTCTGGCTTACACATTGCAGATTGCATTTGGACATACCTTCTAAAATTCCCATCAAATTGTATAACTGTCTTTTACATATTGGGTTTTCCACCAAATCACTAAAGTGTGGTGAGGATGTGCAATTACTACACAAGAAAAAGTTACTACATGGTAATTGTAAAGCCTCTGTGGTAACTGTTGGGAGATTTCCCAGCATAAGAAAGTAAGTTATGCCATACTGAATGAGACTAAGGGTCCATCAAGCCCAGTATCTTGTTTCCAACAGTGGCCAATCCAGGTCACAAGTACTATACCTGTCAGATCCCCAGAAGGTTACATAGATTCCACGATGCTTATCCTGGGGTAAACAGTGATTTCCCTGGTTCTCCTTACTAATGATTTATGGACTTTTCCTCCAGGAACTTATCCAAACCTTTTTTAAACCCAACTACGCTAACAGCTTTTACCACATCCTTCAGTAATGAATTCCTGAGTTTAATTACAAGTTGAGTGGAAAAATATTTTCTCTTATTAGTCTTAAATAGGTTATACTGTATCTTCATTTCATGTCCTCTAGTCTATCTATATTTTGATAGTGTAAATAATCGATCTACGTTTACCCATTCATTCATTATTTTATAGACATCTATCATATCTCCCCATAGTTGTCTCTTTTCCAAGTTGAAGAGCCCTAACTTTTTAAGCCTTTCCTCTTAGGTGTATCCTTCCATCCTCTTTACCATTTGTTTCACTCTTCTCTATACCTTTTCTAATTCTGATATTTCCTTTTTAAGATATGGCAACTGGAATTGCACACAATATTCAAGGTGTGTTCACACATGTAGTGATACAGAGGCATTATAATATCCTTGGTTTTATTCTCCATTTCTTTCTTTATAATTTCTAGCATTCTATTTGCTTTCTTGGCCATGTCTGCACACTGGGCAGAGGGTTTCAATGTATGATCCATGATGATGCCCAAATCCTTTTCATGGGTGGTGGTTCCTAATGTGGAGCATTGCATCGTGTACCTGTAGTTAAGGGTTGTTCTTCCCTAAGTGCATAACTTTGTATTCATCCACATTAAATGTCATCTGCCATTTGGATATCCAGTTTTCACCTTTCTTCATTGAGAAGATTGGCCATTTAGCCTTACTCTCTGTTTTCTGTCTTTCAACCAGTTCCTAATCCACAATGGTACAATGTCTCGTATTGCCTGGCTTTTTAGTTTTACCAAGAGTCTCTCATGTGGAACTTTGTCAAAGGCTTTCTAAAAATCTAGATAGATTGAACAAACCTCTTCCAAAGATGGGAAAGCTGTAAAACTAGAGGGCATATTATGAAGCTGCAAGGGGGTAAATTGAAAGGCAATGTCAGGAAATACTTTTTCACTGAAAGGGTGGTGGATGCTTGGAATGCCTTCCCGATGGAAGTGGTGAGGGCAAATACAGTGACAGAATTCAAAATGGCGTGGGACAGACACAGTGAATCCCTTTACAGCAACAGGATAAAATCTAAATACAGTAGACTCCACTTAAGTGCACGTTGATTGAGCGCACGCTCCGCTTAGCTGCTGCTGACTTGCACGGTCCCTGTTTTATTTAAAGTGTAAAGGGAAAATAACTTTGGATAAACGCACTAACGATAAGCGCACAATCCGCTTAAGCACATATATGTTATCAATCCCACTGCCATTCTCTCCAGCCATATTCATTCTGGTTACCTGCAACACTCAAATGACATAATCAGCATGCAATGATGGAAGTACAATACTGTATTAAGTAGCCCAGCTCTTGTGACTGGCCGAAGGTGGTTAGTTCAGGCTGTTGTCCAATCACATGACTGTGGTTCAGGTGCTGTTGTCCAATCCCACGACTGTGGTTCAGGCGCTGTTGTCCAATCACACAACTGTACTGAGGCCTATAACATATGGATTAGCCTTACAACTCAACTGGCATAAGTTAGCTGTCGCGACTACTCTATTGACTATGGCATCGACTTCGTCATTGTGTGCACAAAAATCGTTGTCTCTGGCTGAACGTTTCGATGTCTTAAACAGACTTGACAAAAAAGAGAGTCAAGTCTCTGTTGCAAAACATTACGGCATTCATCCTAGCCAGATTCTCAGATTTACAAAAATAAGCCATATTGCAAGACTGGCAGAACAACAGCAATCCGGACAGAAAATGAAAAAGAATACGGAAGGCTGAAGACGTAGAACAGGCGCGGCTGCTATGGTTTGCAGAAGCCAGAAGTCGACAACTGCCGATCAGTAGACCTCTGCTGATGGAGAAAGCAGCACAATTAGCTGAAGAACTGGGCGTACAAGACTTCAAAGCGACAAACAGTTGGTTGGAGAGGTGGAAAGAACAGAATGGCATAAAGTTTAAGAAGCAGCATGGCGAAAAACAAGACGCGGATGATTTTGGAGCTGAAAGATGGGTCGTGGAAGTGTTGCCATCAGTCATCAGTGGATATGAACCGTGTGACATCTTCAACACAGATGAGACTGAGCTCTACTGGCGCGCCATACCTAACAGAACATTGACTTTTAAACGCAGCGAAGCCGTTGGCTGCAAAGTGCCAAAGGAACGATTGACATTGCTACTCAGTTGCAATATAGAGGGCAGTGAAAAGCTCGAGCCACTAGTTATTGGAAAGAGTCAAAATCTACAGGGCTTCAAAAACATTAAACGACTACCTATTGAATATAAAAGCAACAAAAACGCCTGGATGACGACGACGTTGTGGATCAAATGGCTGAAGAAGTTTAACAATCTGATGAGAAAGTGTAGGTGGCAAATTGTAATGCTGTGTGATAACTGTGCAGCACACAGTGATTATTTAAGACTAACCAACATCAAACTTGTATTTTTGCTGCCAAAGACAACATCTTTAATCCAGCCAATGGACCAAGGAATAATCGCAAACTTCAAAGACCATTACAAATCACTTGTTTTACAACATCTGATGACAGTAATTGATACAATCATGGATTCCAGCACCCAGGCTGCTGATCTGGCGAGAAAACTGATGGCGCTGGACTCCCTTCATATGGTACTGGAGGCATGGAGTTGAGTCGTATCATCGACAATTTCAAGCTGCTATCGACGGGCGAGCTTCGCTCACGCATCTGATCAGACAACTGAAGACAGTTCAACTTCAAAAGACGATGCCCAAAGCCAAGACAATGCAGATAATTTGTCCATTGAGTTCCCAGTCAGAATATCGTCACAAGAATTTGCGCTGTATGTCGCCATCGACAACGATCTGCCCACGTCAGCCGACATCTCTGATGCCGATATCTGTACAGTCATTAAGGACACTGCCGATAATCAAGACTCTGATGAAGATGAAAATACTGCTGCCGTAATGAGCCACCTGCAGAGACTGTTTCCTTCTCAGACGCGCTGAAGTCCCTACGCACGCTGCGTTGTTATTTGGAAATAAATGGCTGTCAGGACTATGGTCAATTTTACAGACTCAGTAGTCAGATACACAGCTTGAATCGTGTGAACAGCGTGCAGAAAACAATGACCGATTAAATGTAGGCCTGATTGATTGATGCTTGAACTAGAGTGTACACTACAGTACTGTATTCTTTACCATAGTCTGTTTAATAAATGTTTTATAACATTTGACATGGCTATTAAGTGTAGTGAATTGTCAACTTTCATGACAGGCAAGTAGTGAACTTTACTCCTATTAAGCGCACGCTTCACTTAAGCGCACGTGGTGATCTGGTCTGAAGTCTGTGCACTTAAGCGGAGTTGACTGTAAACTTAACTAACTAATTTCTCAACATACAGGGGTGTCCTACACAGAGCAGTGGGTTCACCCCTAAAACAAAGCCATGGGGAAGGGTGGCCTGCACGGAGCGGCAGGTGCACCTACTCTTGCCATCTTACTGGGCAGACTAGATGAACCATACTGGTCTTTATCTGCCATCATTTACTATGTTACTATGTTACTATTGTATCAACCAGTTCACCTTTATCTACCTGTTTATTCACACCTTCAAAAAAATATGAGATTGGTGAGACAAGACGTTCCTTGGCTAAATCCATGTTGATTTTCTGCCATTAAATCATGACTATTTACATGTTCAGTGATTTTGTTTTCTATAATGGTTTCTATCATTTTGCCTGGTACTGATTTCAGGTTTACTTGTCTGTAGTGTCCTGGATCACCCCTTGAACCCTTTTTAAAAATTGGTGTTACATTGCCCACTCTCCAATCTTCGGGTACTACAGATGATTTTATTGATAGATCACACATTACTAGTTCTACAATCTCATATTTCAGTTCTTTCAGCATCCTGGGATGTACTGTATACCATCTGATCCAGCTGATATGCTGCTCTTTAGTTTATCAATTAGCTGTATTACATCTTCCCAATTTATCAAGATTTATTTCATTTCCTCTGATACATGACCTTTAAAGTATCATTTCTGGCATGGTTAAGTTTCCTACATCTTCTTCAGTAAAGACTGAAGCAAAAACATTAATTCAGTCTCTCCTCTATGGCCTTGTCCTCTTTGCACCTTTTATCCTTCTATTATCTAATGGTCCAACTGACTCCCTCACGGGTATTTTGTTATGAATATACTTGAAAAATGTTTTACAACAAGCTTCTTTTCAAATTTTATTTTTGCCTTCCTTATCAATGCCTTGCATTTAACTTGCCAGTATCTATGTTGTTTCCTGTTTTCATCATTTGGCTCTTTTTTCCTATTGCTTGATAGATTCTCTCAGCTATAACAGCCTCTCTGACCTTACCTTTAGGCCATACTGGCTGTCATTTGGCCTTCCTTCCACCTTTTTTAAAGCATGGAATACATCTTCCCATGTAATTTAACACAGAGACAACGTTATTACCGTGCATTAATTGCATTCCAAATAGTGTGATGCAGTTAGCTACATCTCTTTAAGCAACGCCAATTGTGGCACATTATTTGTTTTTCTAAACATTAACGAGTGGTGACCATTTCCCCATGTGATTGTAAGACCATTCCATGTCCATTTTCTGCCCAGTCTCCAACCACGCTTCTTTGTTCTGCGTTCTCAGTTAATACACATTCATTTGTACGTTAACAGATAAGACACTGCGTTGTTAGTGTGCATTATCTGCTCTATTAACAGCCGCTGCAGCTTAGTAAATAGGCCCCAAACTTTCTAAAAGGCTTTATAGTGCTTTCAAACAGGAATACATATAAATAATTCTGGAATTGCCTAGTCCCCATGGCAATAATAGGACATGACATGTCCAGGAGTGAACTAAGTTTAGGCAGCATTAAACTGAAACCACAGGAACTAAATCAAAACCAGGTGATGCCAGACAAGGAGTCTGAATTCCCAGTTTAACTACCAAAAAACATCTGTTTCTCCATTTGGTAATTCCTTCTTTTTCTTTACTTATTTTGAAGTGTTTTCAAAGATGGGAACAATTTTGCAAATCAAAAAAAAAAAGTCCCTAACACATGCATTTGTAATTACCTGGTTTAGTCTGTGTGTTTAATCAGTTTGAATCGAGAGCAGTGAAAACATCTGATTTCAATTTGCAGGAGCCATTGACTGTTGGACAATAACCACCCTTACATCTAACAAACTGTTTTAGTGCCCATGGACAAAAGGATGAATATGGTATTAGGATATTTCTCAAAGAAGCTATTTGACTAACTGAATGTTTAAATTTCCTAAAACATGATCAACCTGTGGATCTCTCTTTCTGTGACTGTACAGTTTGTCTGTCAAGTCTTTCAGTTGTTGACTTTATTCCAATATCCTAATATTTTGTTGTAGACCTTAAAAAAAGATACTATCATATAAATTATGGTCTCATATATAACTAGTCTACTGGCTCTGTGACTGTCTAGCTCAGTCGTTTCAGTCTTGCTGATTAAAGATCTCTACAAAAATAGTGTCAGTAGTTCATTAAAAACATATTAATCCGTATTAGCTTTGTTTAAATTACTGAAAGTAAGGGCATGTAAATTCATGCTAATGTTCTTAAATGAAAGTGAGGGGCCCCCAAACAAAATTTTGCTGAGGGCCCCTCATTGTCACAGTCACACGCTCCTCCCCATGTGGGCCCCAACCCTCCCATGCGAAGGCAGCAGCGGAAAACTTACTTTGTGTTTGCCGCACTGCTTTACTCTTTAAGTTTGCCACAAGCCCAGCGGCTGTTCCCTGTCAGATCGAAGTCTCACAGTGTGGCTTTATCGCAAGACTTTGGCCTGGCGAGGAACAGCTGCTGGGCAGAGCAGCACAACAAACATGGTAAAGTACGTTTTCCATGCCGCTGCTGCTGCCGCTGTGTAGGCCCCCTTTCTGTCCGCCACCCCCCCCCCCCCCCCACCTGCATTGCAAGGGCTGCTTGGGCAGAATTATGCCACCGATTTCAGGTTATAATTTATTAAGTATCTGATGCTAATCGTTTGCTTGAACAGTTTTGTTTGAAGCATAGGACCAGATTTTAGAAGGCTTAAGTGCCATTTATCAAACAAATAGTGGATTTCCATATACAAATCGGACTATGCGCTTAAGTAGTGATTGTAGAAAAGACCCATCTAGATTTATATGCAGCAGCACCTGGAGATTTAAAAGAGGCATTTCATTAATGTGGTTTGAGTGGACCTACAAAGCAGTGTGTCTCAGCTAGTGTGCCGTGGCATACTGATGTGCCTTGGGAAAATCTTTGGTGCTGACAGAGAGAAGCGTTGTTAGGCATGGGTGCATGAAGGTGTTGCCCTATTTCTATTGGACAGTGCCTCAGAGATCAACCCTCTGCTTCCGGCTCCAATCTCTTCTTTCCCAACCGGCCTGTGCTTCCCGGCCTGTGAAGAACTGAAGAGGAGAATATGCAACTGGAGCAGATGGACCAAAGAGGAGCTACTGGGCTCCCTACTCTTACCATTTATGGAGTGGAGGGGTATGACTGCAGCAAATTCTGCATTGCAAAGGAGAACCGCTATTATGTCTTCTCCAGTCCCTGTCTCTTCGGTCATTATTTTCATTTTTTAAAGATCTAGTATCTGTTCAGCTCCTAGAGTAAACTGGATGCTCTGCAACACAGCTAAAATCTCTGACTTGGCTATATCTCCTACATAGAATTTGCATGTTGGGAATAGTTGGATTATATTGGTTGATGATTTTTTTTTGCTACATAATTAATTCTCTTTAATTCAGAACATACTCTCCAACCCAAAGGCTTTCGTATTGGGCCCAAAACCATTTGGGATAGCAAACCTTTTATGTGCTTTTAGATACCATGTAAGAATAGATAGCTCTAAGTTTCCATGGAAACTGAGCACTGAACTTCCCCTATCCTCCCACCAAACTGAACTGCTTGCTTAATACTAGCACTACAGAGAACAATTGTCCCAGATTCGCCCACCAGAAATCTAGTAGCTTTAACCTACCTTCTTCCCTCCCATTGATAGGAAAAGTGCAGTAGTGCATACCTGTATGCATATTTTGCCATTTCCAGTCTGATGTCTGAGTTTATTACCTTGAAAATTTAAACAGCAGATTGAAGCTAGCAGACTGAGACCCACACAGGTAAAAAGTGTTGCTGGGCTTCTGCTAGTGGGAGGGACTGAGACTGAGATCATGTAAGTCTGGTGTGCTGCAAGGGTTGAACATACTCAAAAGTATGTCACAAATATGTATATTCTGCATTTTAGAATGGCACTATGTGTAATTTCCCTGCTAGTCACACATAACCCTTGATTAATATAAATGTGTGAAGCTAACGGATAAAAATGTCTGAAAATTGTGATAAAAGGCCAGGCAAAACAAAAAAACGAACTGAAATGTGTTTCCTTTTGAATATCTCTAGCATATAAAAATGCACAGTCTTTGTGGTGTCTGTACTTATATAAGCGCATACGGCCTTGCAGTTTTATAAAAGCCCTTTTTCACTCGTACAATAGGCTTAATATACAGCAAAGCCATTATAAAAGTACCCATATAAGCAGTGGTGGGATTTGACCTGACCAGGAACTGGTTTGAATCGATCCTTCTATTAAAGGAGTCGAGCGGGTGGCAGCCTGGCACGTGTTTGCATTGCTGGCGCCACACGCTCGGCCCGCTGGTAGCCATCACAGAGCAGAAACTCCCTGGTGGTCCAGTCGCCCGATACCCCAACGTGCCAGTGGTTTGATTGCATCGGAGGCTTCCCCCCTGCCACGGTTCCCCGATGCCGTCAAATCACTGGCTGGTGGGGGGATTCCTGCCAGTGCAGTGCCAGCATTGGGATGCTGTTTTCGGCCCGGTTCGGCGAACCCAACCAGCAGAAGGAACCAGTTTGTGCAAGCCAGGCCAAACCGGCCGGATCCCACTGCTGCATATAAGTAGTAAAATTGCATCATATGGCTATACTTATGCAAATATACTGCCTAGTGATGCTCCTCTTTTTTTGAACGTGCTCTTTCTTAAAATGGTGTCAGCCGTTGTGTGTGGTTCCTAATATAGATGCATTTGTTGAACCTTTTAGAAAATAGTACCCTAGTGTTGAATGCATAAATCTAAACACCTTCTTCCCAACCTAGATAATCTGTTTGAATTTATCATCATGATTTGTAAGTCAGCGTTTTTATGTAGAAAGCAGAAAATATCAAAAGCCTTGTAGAGAAATTGGGAATGTTACTTCAGAGAAATGCAAATTAAGGAGCATTTCCATATTTTCTCCTGAATTTATAAACAAAACGGGATTTTATGAAATTAGTATATTTTGTCTGGGTCACCTTAGATTGATGTGGGGTTTTTAAGTTATTAATGATCTCATCCCCATGGATAAGTGATTCATAGTCTTTTTTTCCCATCTCTTTCAGAGCTGCTGGAACTGTGGCCGCAAGGCTAGTGAAACCTGCAGTGGCTGTAACACTGCACGATACTGTGGTTCATTTTGCCAGCACAAAGACTGGGAGAAGCATCATCACATCTGTGGACAGACCCTCCAAACTCAGCAGCAGGGAGAGACGCCAGCAGCCAGTTCCTCCGTGACGTCCAGCAGTGGGACAGGAAGCCCCATTGATACACCACCAGCAGCTACGCCTAGGTCAACCACCCCTGGGACCCCATCCACCATAGAGACAGCTACTCGTTAAAATGTGATTAACCGAAGACTTTTCAAAACAAAAAAGAAACCAATTCCTCATCCTCAGATGCTCAAAGATTTGAACTGAACTATCATATTTCAAAACTTCTGTGAGAAGGAACTTAACTGTATCTTGAGGTAGTAGTAACACACAGATGGCCAGTAACGGGTCCTAATGACTTCTTATGGATAACAAAGATATCTTTTCTGTAAAAAACTGAAAAGAGAGCAGTGAATATAACACAAAATGATAGATTTGACCTCCTCCCTGGTATTTTTTCCAGTAGCTGGGATTTTAAACTAGATGACCTCATTAACACAATGCTTTACCAAACAGCAAACCAAGGGATTGCTAATTGCTGTTGAAAGCAAAACTGCTAATATTAAACAAAAAGTCACAATGTTCTC